>MU090479.1:0-27917 GCA_014858505.1 Corymbia citriodora subsp. variegata | reverse complement strand
TGATATGAGTGGGATCACTATTACGAGAGGATAATGACATCACAAGTCCTATAATTTTTATACAATAGTCACTTGAGTGCCACAATTTTTTTCTATCACTTGAATCTCATGATTTCTAAAAAATATTCATTTGAGTGCTATAACTTTTAAAAATCATTCACTCAAGTTCAAAAATTTAACGTGATATGACGCTTGTGATCTACTTTTCAAAAGGTTACAACATTTAAGTGATCAATTGAAAAGTTATGAGGCATTCAAGAGATCAAAAAAAATAATGGCATTTAAGTGAACATAGTATAAAAATTATGACCTTAAGTGATTTAAAAAAAGTTATGGCATTCAAGTTGGTCCCATAAAAAGTTATGGTATTTGTGGTATCTTTCTCCCCAATTTTGAAGATAGTATGTGAGAAAAAAAGTAAAATACATGTTCTTAAACGATAGAGATCTGCAGCATTTTGGAGCCTAACTTTCAGTCCAACAACCTAACATTAGAGATAAGCATAATCTCTAAGTACGAAAAGAAAAAACTTTTTGCTTTCAAGATAATGGATTATGCTGGATTTTATTTTTACTCTAATCAATTTTATATGTAGCCATTCAATAAAAAACACTAGTTTCTTGCTTTCAAATAATTTTTTTTTAGTGATAAAAACAAATACCCAACAAGTCATAAATCTATTATAAGGATGTTAATTTGGTCATAAACTTTTTAAACTTTGTCAATTTAATCTTAAATTTTTGCATAAAATTTCAATATAGTCATTACAATCAATTTTTACCAAAATCGTTGACATGGCGGTCTCATCATGGCCATCATCTTGTATGGCGCATTGTCATGTCAGCAATTTCCAATAAAAATTAATCTGAATGACTAAATTGAAATTTCCTATAAAATTTTAGGATTAAATTGTTAAAATTGAAAAGTTAAAAATTAAATTAACATCCATACAACAAATTTAAATTTGACTGAATAATTTTCGTGTGCTTTTCAAGAAGGTGAATGGTTCAAAATTGCGAGCAAAGTCCACCATAAAAAGTATTTCGTACCAGAATATTTTTTTGGCCAATTGGCATAGCTAAATCCGATGGCCGACAGCATGGATACTACTTTCCACAAAGACAACGGACGACGAAAAAATTTCCATTAGTCAAGTTCATCGCCTCGAAAAAGTCGAAAGACTGGAAAATCAGTACAGCCTGAGGTGGGCCAATTTGATTGATAGTCGTCGTGATCTCGAAGGATACGAAAATCGGGAGTGGTGTCCCCACGTATCAGGCAAGCGACTGATCAAGAAGGGTTTGAAGCATAGGTTTCGGATTTCAACCACATAAATCTAAGTTGACCAAGAAAAATAAGAGTGCACGAAGATTTTTGAAGTGCAAATAAACGGCTTGAATACATCTAAAACCTTGAATTTCCACCACGTTACATCCGACCTTTGATTAAAATAGGGTCAACCCCACTTGTTGGATCCATGAGGACCGGATCCTGTTTCTGGACATCACATTCCTTCAACTAGTTCTTCAGTCAATCCTAAATTCATCGTACAGAAACCAATTCATTTATAATTTTTTTTAAAATTTTGCTAATTAAATCTTAAATCCTTGCATAGAATTCAAATATAATCATTTCAGTCCGTTTTCGTTGGAAATCATTAAGTCGGCACTTTAGTCATTGCTGGTAGTCCTACGCGGCATAATGCTATGTTAACATCTTTGGCAAAAATTTACCGGAAGGATATAATTGGAATTTTATACAAAGTTTTAGGACTAATTGATAAAATTAAAAAGTTTAGGATTCAATTAGCATCCATACAATAAGGTTAGGACTTAGTGGACAATTTTCCACATGAAGAATGGATCTTGTTTTTGTACACGACATTCGTTCAACTAGTTCTAATAGGTAGGTTTTCCATTGCAGTATTTTTCTTTTCTTTACATTGAAGGCGTTTTACCATTACAACACAAATGTTACAATCCAAATCCATGCTTAAAAAGCTGCATGTTGTTTGTGATTTGGCTCATGAAACATGAGTGAGATGTCAAAACTAATGCTCTAATGACCAAAGACTAGCGATCTCTAGGAACCCCATTTCATTTTTTTCAGCTTTTCTTCAAGCTGTAAGATGATGGATTCCTTGTGCAAGCTACGACAAACTAACAGGAAACAGACTTGAACATTTTCTTTTTCTTTTCACGACCTACAAGAGGTTACAAGCTCTCCCCATGAATAATATGCTCACCTCCAAGAGAATAAGGCCACAATATTCTCCTTTCATATTAAAATCTCGAAAAATAAGAATCTTCAAACATAGGATTTGTTACCATTGGATATGGGTTAGAGTTGGTTCATGACTTCGGTGAAAACTACATGAGGTAGGCTCATCTGTTAAAGAACAAGGGCATGCGTCCGTGAATGAGCCACATAAGAAGGATTCGATTCTTCATACCACCAAGTACAACTAGCCATGACTGGCTCAACCATATTCTGAGTTTTGGCTGGTTCTTGCTTAATCCCTCATATTAGATGGGTATTTCAAAAAAAATTGGTTTATCATTCTTGATGCGTGGTGAGATCGATGAACTTGTTCGATGGACGAAAGTGTTTGATATTTTTGCGAAAAAGGAACTTTGGGATAGAAGAATTCACCATCAAGGCATAAAGAAGTCAACCATCAGTCAAGGATAAAGAACTTTAAGGTTTACCAACAACGAATTAGATAAAGAACCGAACCACTTTGAATTGGATAAAGAACAGAAAGAATTGCTCACTTGAGAGAAATTTTCACATATTATCAACTCACAAATCTGATTCTTACAATTGAGAAGCACTTTTTTATTTACGTAGCTAGGGAACTTTGAATTTGGAAACATCAAAATAGGGAAACCTTTACTCAGCTGGATGAGTCTTTCCTTCATTTAAATTGCCGTCTCCTCGTGGACCATGAATCTCCCGCATCACTCTCAAGGCGGTTTTGTCCCAACTATAAATGGGTTGTCTTTGTATATTAAGCCAACCTCTCCTTATTTTACATGAGCAAATGTAAGGAGAACAGTGGGCATTCAATGGCGGCTCATCTTCCATTAATTTTCAAAATTCTCCTTTCATTTTGCTATGGAGCTTCAAGCTTTGATCAAGTCTCCTTTCTCCAGTGCTTTTCCCTTCATTCACTTCAATCCAACTCCACTTCCTTAACCATCACAACAAGAAACGATCCAACTTATATCTCTCTCTTGCAGTCTTCCATTCAAAACCTCAGATTCTTGAACACTTCCTCACCAAGCCCACAACTCATAGTCACCCCAGTCCATCCATTCCAGATACAAGCAGCCATAGTATGCTCCCAGAAGCATGGCGTGCATGTGCGCGTGCGAAGTGGGGGCCATGACTATGAGGGCCTCTCCTACGTATCCCAAATCCCCTTCATCATAATCGATCTCAGGAACATGAGGTCGGTCGAGGTGGATGTCGAGAAAGAGTGTGCTTGGGTGGAGTCTGGAGCAACATTAGGAGAATTGTACTATGGAATTTCTCAAAAGAGCAAGTTTCTGGGATTCCCAGCTGGTAGTTGTCCTACTGTTGGAGTTGGAGGACATGTTAGTGGGGGTGGGTTTGGCACGATATTTCGAAAGTATGGTCTAGCAGCGGACAACGTGATTGATGCCAAAATCGTTGATGTTAATGGAAAGATTTTGGATCGGAAAGCAATGGGTGAAGATATTTTTTGGGCTATCAGAGGAGGTGGAGGAGCAAGCTTTGGTGTGATATTTTCCTGGAAAATTAAGCTGCTTCCTGTCCCTCCAACCGTCACTGTCTTTGAAGTAGACAAGACCATTGAAGAAAATGCTACTATGCTTCTGTACAAATGGCAGAATGTTGCCCACAGGCTTCATGAAGACCTCTTTCTCCATGCTGTGATAGGAGTAGTCACTCCATCTTCAACTTCGGCGAACAAAACAATCAGCATCTCATTCGGGGGCTTGTACCTCGGCAAGATTGAAAGACTCCTGCCTTTGATTCGAGAAACCTTTCCCGAGTTGGGTTTGACGCGTGAAAGCTGCACGGAGATGAGTTGGATACAATCCGTCCTTTATTTCGCAGGGTTCTCTCAAGACGGATCTCCCGGAGTCTTGCTCAACCGGACTCAGTCGTCCAAATCCTTCTTCAAGGCAAAATCCGACTACGTGACGAAGCCCATTTCAGAAACCGGTCTGGAAGGCCTATGGAATAAGCTCATCGAAGACGAGGCATCTTACCTGATTTTAACACCTTACGGCGGGGTAATGAGCCAGATCCCTGACTCGGAGACTCCTTTCCCGCACCGGAGAGGGAACATGTACCAAATTCAGTACATGGTTACTTGGGCCAGCGAAGAGGAAAGCAATCAGCATATTAATTGGATGAGAGGGTTGTATGACTATATGGCACCTTATGTTTCAAGTTTTCCAAGAGCAGCTTATATGAACTATAGGGATCTTGACTTGGGGAGGAACTATATCGTCAATACTACTTATGCTCAAGCAAGCGTCTGGGGTTTGAAATATTTCAAGAGCAATTTTAGGAGATTGGTGAAAGTGAAGACCGCGTCCGATCCGACAAACTTTTTCTGGAACGAGCAAAGCTTTCCTGTGTTGTCTCCAAGAAGATGATAAGCTCGGCCTCTAAATAGTATTAGGGATTAGCCCGTGTTATGGGTCGGAACAGCATCATCTATGTAATAAGCGTTCGACATACCTAGATCTGTTATATTGGCAAATTGGCAAAATTTCTTGACATGTTCAATAATTTGTGGTAGTGCACATACATTTTGCGATATAATCCTGAAAGCTCTTCTATTTAATATAAGTGAGTATATTGTTGATATATGTCTCAATTTTTTTCGCCTGACATATGTAACCCGAGCCGAATTAAAGCATGCGAAAGCCTGAATAGAAAAAAGGGGATTCTTGAAAGTCGTTTCCAAGTCCAATTAGGCTCTTTTTTTTTTTTTTTTTGGTCGAAAGTTCGAAGATTTCACTACTAAGGAAGGAGGTGAATTACATCTAAACATAAAATTTCCAAAAGACTTGATAGGGGTATTAGACCCGGTTGCCTGGTAACATTCTATTGCATTAGGCTTTTGCAGTCCAATCCGTTGCTTTGTTCGCGTCTCTTTTGCAATGGGTGATCTTGATGGGCCGCAGTGTTTCTAACAAGCCCTGGGCTTCTTGGAGATGGGTTTGTACTTCCCAACAGAATTGATTTGCACATCCGGGCGCCTGATACGTAGGGGGAGTTTGCTTCCGATATGCTACCGCACTTATCACTTCCACCAACTCAAGCTGGTCAGTTTCCAATTCCCAACTAAGGGCTTCAGTTTCTTCTCTTTTTTTTTTTGTCGACAACCATCTTAGGGTTTCGAGGATGGCCTCTGCTTTTGCTTGGATCGGTGATTCCACCAAGACAGAGCGTGCGAAGCCGGCGAGCAGCTTTCCTTGGTGGTCTCTGTAGATCTCAACTACTGTAGCCTCTCTGTTTTCTCTACAGAAGGACCTGTCGACGTTCCACTTGAGGGAGTCGTTAGCTAAGGGTTTCCATTTGATAGGTGAATTGGTTTTTTGAGCTGCATTTCAATTATTTCAGGACACCCAGTTGTTGATGTTGCCGTGTTGAACTATTGCCGAGTCGGTTAGGTGCGCCGGTTGAAGTTGCTGTCCGCGGAAGACGAAAGCGTTCCTCCCTCTCTAGATTTGCCACAAAATTTGGGTAAGGAGCTCAAAAGGGACTATGTTATGCTGAAACTTGTCGATCCACTCCTCGATGCAAGTGATTTGCCTCTGATTTATATCGATCTTGATTTCAAGGTGTGTCCAAACATTTTTTGTCCAGGGGCAGAGGAGGAACAAATGTTCGCTTGTTTCGTGTTGGCTTTGGCACATAGCGCACTCATCGTTGGGTATAATATTTCTTTTCTGAAGGTTTTCTCTTGTTGGTAGTGCATTATGACATAATTGCCATAGGAAGTGTTTGAACTTTGGCTGTGTTTGGGCTTGCCAAATATGATGCCATAATGATGTTAGCGTCTGAAAAGAGGAAGATGCCTATGTCTGCTTGGGACTGTTTTGTTTGGGTTGTTTACACTGATATGCACTCTTTACAGTGTATAAACCTGTCTTAGTAGGAGTCCATACTATTTGATCTTCCTTCTTTGTTCTGCTTAGGGGGATTGAGAGGATTTCTTCAGTCGTTTCCTGATCAAATAGGCTTCGAATTCTGTCTTCCTTCCATGTCATGTTCTCCACATCTATCAATTCTGACACCATCTTTGGATCCTCTTTGTTTGCTGGGCCGTTGAGTATTCCTCTAGGTAGCCAACTATCCTCACGAATTTTGACGTTCTCACCGTTTCCAATGGTCCACTGGAGTGAAGGTAGGATAGTATTCTTCCCTGTTATAATATTTAGCCATCCCCATGAGGGATTGCTACATTTTCCAGCCTGTATTAGATTCTTATGCGAGTAGTAGAGGCCTTGAAATACCTTGCTCCACAGGGTTTTTGGCTATTTAATCAACCTCCAAGCTTGCTTACCCAACATAGCTTCATTAAAGGTGATTAGGTCTCTAAATCCTAGTCCCCCCATTGCTTTCCTTTCCTTCAATAATTCACATCTTTTCCAGTGGACTCCTCTGTGCTGGTCATTCGTTTTCCACCAGAAATTAGCAATCTTCCTCTTGATGGCCTGACATATGGATAACGGGATTTTAAAGACTGACATGACATGTTGCGGTATCACTTGTACTACTACTTTTATCAGAACTTCTTTTCCTGCCCTCGACATCAAATTTTCTTTCTAGCCCTCTAGTTTTTTGTTCACTCTAGCAATGATCCAGGCAAACATCTCCTTCTTAGATCTACCCCAATCCGAGGAAATGCCCAGGTACTTCCCGGATTTTTCAATTTCTGCTTCTCTCATCTCATTTGTCAAGCTTTGCTTCAGGGCTAGTGGGTAGTTTTTACTGAAAAACATACTTGATTTGTTTGTCCTGATGCAAAGCAGTATTGATTTAGGATAGCAACAAAATTTTGGCATTCGGTGACTTTTCCATCCATGAATAGGATAAGATCATTCGCGAACATAATGTGGGATAGAGTGGGGCATGCCCTGTTTAAACGGATTCCTTTTATGCTACTGTCTTCCACCGCTTTATGTAGTAGGTAGGATAGAGCATTTGCTACTAGGATAAAAAGACAGGGGGATAGTGGGTCACCTTGGCGAATTCCTCTAGATGGGTTAAAATATGGTCGAGGCTAACCATTAATTTTTACACTGTAGGAGACAATTGATACACACTACATTACCAAAACAACATAGGTGTTGCTGAAGCCCATCTTAATCGTACAAGCCTCTAAGAAGTCCCACTCTACTTGGTCATAGGCCTTTCTCATATCCAGCTTTAGAATCACCTAAAATTTCCGTTTCCGCTTTCTTGTGCGCAGCTGGTGTAGCACCTCTTGTACTAGTAGTATGTTATCATGAATCAATCTCCCTTTTACAAATGCACTATGTTCCATAGTAATCAATTGGGGGAGATATATCTTCAGTCTATTAGCCATCACCTTCGAGATGATTTTGTACGCAAAATTACACAAACTGATGGGATGAAACTGATCCCCATGTTCTAGATTTTGAACTTTTGGTACAAAGGTAATGGTTGTTTTGTTCAATTCTGGGTTTAGTCTACCAGACCTCCAAAACTGTGTAATCTCATTATATACATCTTGGCCGATTTCATTCCAATGGTGCTAAAAAAAGAGTCCATTCAGCCCGTTTGGTCCAGGGGCTTTCAGTACTCCCAATTAAAAAGGTAGCTTGTTTTATTTCCTCTAAGGTAACTTCCCTGATCAGTGCTTGGTTCAATTCCTCAGTCACTAGACACGGTAGCTAGTCTAATACTGGTTGGATATTTCGATTTCCCATTGAAGTGTAAAGCTCCTGGAAAAACATGGTAGACATTTGTTTTATCTGAATTTGATCTTGTGTCCATTCACCACTTGGGCTTTTTAACATATTAATATGATTCCTCTGTCTTCTTTGCACAGTGGTTACATGGAAAAATTTAGTATTTATGTCTTCCCATTTTAACCATTGAATACGGGATCGCATCCCTCAATAAATCTCCTCTTGACACCATAATCTTTCAATTTCACTTTTCAGCCTTTGAACCCTCCTCCTATCATGATTCATTGCTGGATCATTGATTAGTTGCTGCAATTCTTCCTTTAAAGATTGGATGGTGTTATGAGCATTGGAGAATTTTTTCTTACTCCACATATGAATCTTTGTTGTGACCTGTTTAAGCTTATTGCTAATACCTCCCTCCTCTTCAGCTTGCTCCAGCCATGATTCCTTCATTACATGCTCATATTCCTCGTCCTCTATCCAGTATGCTTCGAATTTGAACTCTTTCCTTCGTTTTTCTACCTGAGGATTTAAATCCAGTAATAATGGACTATGGTCAGAACCAACTAGGGTAAACACCTCCACCTCTAGGAACTCCATTCTATACTCTACATTGCTTAGTACTCTATCCAATTTTTCCTTCACGTACTCATCCCCCTCTCTGTTATTTGCTCAAGTAAAAGCACATCCCTTGTCAATATTCATTAGTCCGCAGGAGTCTAAGAAGTCTTGAAAGGCTTTCATTCTGTAGTTTTCAGCAACTCTTTTTCCCACTTTTTCCCACACATACAGCACCTCATTAAAGTCTCCAAGACATTTCAGTCTTTCTTGAAAGTCAGTAGGCGCATAAATGCAAGATACTCTCATAGTATTGTTTGTCTCCCTATCCGTGCAAGTTAAGTGTATACAATGCATAGAACTCGAGTTAATGAAGAGTGCTACCTGATCATTCTAGAAGATTGCTAACCCCCAGCGATACCTCTCAGGTTGACTATAAAACTATGTTGGAATCTTAGTTTGTGTTGTAGTCTCTTACACACCTCCTTCTTATTCTTTGTTTCCATTAAAAATAAAACAACGGGCTTCTCTTGAGCCACTAGGGCTCTAATGGCCTAGAATGTCAGGGGAGTGCCCAGCCCTTGACAATTCCAGTTTAACAGCTTCATTTGTGACTTGGTGGCTTATTAGGGCTAGCCACCAAAACCCATTCTCGTGTTTCTTCCTCCGTAAGCACGGGGGTCTCCAGTAAGGTCGTGTCATCGAAAATTTGCTTGCTCATCCCTTGTGGTTCATAGGGAGAGTATCTCTTCAATTTTTTCTGAGCTACATGTTTGGGTCCCTTTCCTCTTTTTTCAACAGCAGTCCCGAACATAGAAGTGGTGCTCTTAAGTTGGGACATATCCTGTTCATATTCAAGAACAATTGGTACTCCAGCTGTTTTGTGCCACACCATTTATGTGGCAACTTCCTTTCGTTTGCCTTCATCCCTAGGGATAGCTTGGCCTGGACTAGCCTCCTGCTGAGTTTCATAAATGACCATCTCTCCTGGATTTGTTGATATTTCAGGGTAGCTCATTTCCTTCATCCACGAGCCAAACAACATGTCTTTTTTGTCTAGGAATCTGTCTTCCCGATATCATATTTCGTCACAATTCTGAGCATAATGTCCTAATCTTTTGCAGGAATAACAATAGTGTGGTTCATACCGGAAATCCAGCCATATTTTCTTGCCCTTATTGCTGAAAAGTGCTCCTGATTTCAGGGGTATAGTCATGTCCATGTCAACTCTTGTCTTCCCTATTTTGTAAGGCATATAGCCTTTTGCTTCAATTTTCACCTCAATTACTTGCCCTATCCCTTACAATATGTTCTACTACTTCTTCCGATATCCATTCTATAGGTAAGCCATGTATATGGACCCAAAAACTACATGTATCAAATTTATAGCAAGCTGGGGGGCGGGGGTATTTGGTAGCCACAGCTTCAATAGCAAGAGATGATTTGCGAAGGACTACGGTCCCGCTGTTACTATTCGTTCTTTATCCTTTTTTGAGGCAAACCGAAAAGCAAAGATTCCAGGGGCTAACAGGTTGATTTCTACATTTTCAAGCTTCCATGCCCTCCGCGTTGTATTTTGAAAGGCTTGGAAATTGATTTTGGGGTTCCGGTATAACTGCCTAATTAGGGTTTATTGACATTCTCTTACCTTGCTAACTGAAATTACATCATCTACTGTGGTTATGGCTTGATGTGACCACAATTTCCCCAATCTTTTGCAGAGCATTGCTAATCTGACTTCCTCCTCTTCTGTGGTCTCCATTCCAACTGGTTCGAGTGGTTGTGGCGTTATTGAACTAGCGATACTGGACAATGTTAGTGAAGCAAATTAGGGGTGGGTTGTGTTGGTTTAGTAAGAGACCGTGTGTGGGTGGTTTCCCGCTGAACAGGGGGAGTGTTGTGTTGGCTTTCTGAAGGCTTGGGAGTGGGTGAGGTCGACGAATCAAGAAGAAGCAGGGCCAAGGGTTAATAGGTTGGGGCTAAGGGGGGAAATGGGTATGGATTGTGGAGGAGATGAGTTCCTCCATTGCTGGTATCCGAAGATGGAGCTGTAGAGAACTTTAGGGTTTTGGATTTGGGGGAGCTACCACAAGAGGTAGAGAGAGCTCTCCGATTTCAACGTGGGTTCATGACATGCACATAGTTCAAAGGGTGGCTTTTGTTTTTAGTTGTTTTGTAGCTGACAAAAGAAGTCCACAAATTGCTTGAATATTCGAAGCCTTTTCTTTGTGGATTTTACTCGGTAATCTGGATGATACATCCAACTAGTATCGCTTGTCTTACTGAAGGCATGAGTATTCTTATTTAATGAACCAATTACCTGAGGCTAAACACTATATGGGTTTGAGTATTATTTAGGACTAGGAAACACTTATTTGAGCAATTGTAACTTTGTGCTTCTCTAATTAATTAGTGGATTCTTTGGAGGAAATTGTTCAATTAGCCATAAACCTATTGAATGGATGTCAATTTAGCTCTAACCTTTTAAATTTTGTCAATTTTTATAAAATATTTGAATGTAGCCCTTACGGTAGATTTTCGTTGGAAATCATTGGTGGGGCAACACATAGGATGGCTAGTGCTGACTGGACTGCCACGCAGTGATTTCCAACGAAAATTAACAGGAAGAATTACATTGAAATTTCGTGCAAAAGCTTAGACCTAAATTGGCAAAATTAAAATTACTGATCATAAGCTATTATTTTGTTTTGGCCACTTATGAATGTATGTTTGTCCATTGGACTTTTGTTTTGGTAATTAGTTAGGGAATATTGTTCAAAAAATTCTAAACCTATCGCACTTTGCTAGTTCAGTTCTAAATTTAAGAATATTGTTCAAAAAATTCTAAACCTATCGCACTTTGCTAGTTCAGTTCTAAATTTAGTAATTACGTCAATTAAGTTTTAAACATTTTCACATTTTGCTAATTGAATCCATTTGAGCAATTTTGGTTGGGAAAGTTGATATGGATGCCAGTAATTTTATATGACGTGGATAATTTTAGATATTTTCACATTTTGCTAATTGAATCCATTTGAAGGTTGTGAAGAGAGAACACCTTGCCAATGATTTAGTCTAAGCGTTTGCCATAGGATGGATGTTGGGGAAAATTTTGCTTGGAATTAATTTTATTTGTGATTAAAAGGTAGATTGAACCAATTTGAATTTAGAACATGGAGTTGAGATTTTGAGTTCAGGATTGTTAATTAGTTATCTTTTCAAGGCTGACATGGGGAAACACATCAATGAAATTTAGAGCTTTACGTCGCTTATAAAATAAAAATCGTACAATAGTGACCAGATATATACCTACCAAAAAAACTATTGAAATAATATATTGAATTAGAATGCAATTGATCAAGAGTTGGAACCCGTTTCATGGTTTATGGATAGCGTGGTCTAGAGGAAAAGTGTCCAAAAAGTTTTAAACCTTTTGCATTATTGCAAATTTAGTTCTAAACCTTTTTTATTGGAGCTAATTTAGCCATAAAACTTTTAACCTTGTACCAATTCAGTCCTTACCAACTAATTTTGATCGGATTTTGCTGATATGAACGATGATCGACTGACATGTCATGGCCGGCGCTGATATAGATAACTTTTAATAATATTTTAATATTTTTCAAAATTTTATTTTATTTTCTTTCCTTTTTTTTTTTTTTTTGTCCTTGTTCTCCTCCTTTCTTTAGCCGGTCGGCGCACTTGGGGCGACCTCATGCCGAGCAAGCAAGGGCTCGAGCCATCGCTAGAGGCTACAAGGTTGTGCTTGCGACAACTCAAGCCTCGCCAGTGGCTAGTTGAGCCTCACCCACCCTTGCGACCACTAGTGAGGGCTTAAGCCTCACCGGCCCTCCTCTTTGGCCAGTTGCTTAGCTTACGACAAGTTGGAGGAAGAGGAGAACAAGGGGGGAAAAAAGAAAAGAAAAGAAAAAGAAAAGAAAAAAGGAAATAAATAAATAAATAAATCAAAAAATATTAAAATATTATTAAAAATTATCTACATCAACCGACCAGTGTCCACGTTAGCAAAATCCAGCCAAAATTCGTCAGAATGACTAAATTGGTACTAAGTTAAAAGTTTTAGGGAAAATTCAAAAGAAGAATTCCTAGTGCTCTCAGTTTTTCAAATAAGGGTTTGAAGTAGACCTTATTTCAAATAAAAACCTAAAGTACCATCACATTTTCAAATAAAGGCATAAAGTGGATCTTATTTCAAATAAGAGTCTGACTTTTCTACCAGTTAATGGCATTTTTGTCATTTATCATTTTTTATTTCCTTTTTTTTTGGGTTCATTTTCTTCTTCATCGCCAGTAGCTAGTCAGCCACTAGCGAAGCCCACAGAGGGTTGGGCGAGGGTCACCCTCTCATGATCCAATGAGGGCCACCTTTGCTGGCCACAAGCAAGGGATGACCTCGCTTGGGTAAGGCAACCCTCGCCTTGGGGGAGACTACCCCTTGTGGCCATATGAAAGGTTGGTGAGACCAACCTCGCTACATCTGGCGAGGCTTGTCGAGCCCTTGTCAGCCCTAGGAGAGGCCAACTTTGCTGATGGCTTTAAGGGGTGGCCTCCTTCAAGGCGAGGGTCAAGTTGCCCAAGTGAGGCTGTCCCTCGCTTGTGGTCGGTGAGGGTGGCCCTCATCGGATCGGGTGAAGGCGACCCTCGTCCAAACCTCTGTGGGCTTCGTCGGTGGCCAACCCTATCAGTAATGATGAAGAAGATGAAGCAGAAGAAAAAATGAAAAAAATGAAAAAATTATAAAAGGCGTAAATGCCCTTGATCAGTTGGAAAATTTAGCTGGTCAGCCACTAGCAAGTGAAGGTCTTAGTTGAAATAACCATGGCCACTTCAGCCCTTATTTAAAATAATATTCACTTTGGGCCCTTATTTGAAAAAATGAGGGTACTTGGAATCTTTTTGAAAATTTTCCAAATTTTTAGGACTAAATCAGTACTAGATCAAAAAATTTATGACTAAATTGACAGTAGTAAAAGGTTTAGGACTAAATCTGTACTAAATCAAAAGGTTTATGACTAAATTGGCACAAATACAAAAGGTTTAGGAATTTTTTGACACTTTTTCCTATGGTCCAAACTTTCATTACCACCTTCACACCCCCATCCATTACTCAGTGAGCTGGTGTATGGAGTTGCCCATTCTTCAAAGAGAATAATTGAAAGAGAAAAAAATTGCTAAAAATGGATCTCAAGTCGAGTTGGATATGGGTTAGACACAAGGTGAGTCGGGTATGAGTCGCTATAGTTGTATTGCATGTAAATAAGCCAAAATGGATTAAATGAATTAATTTGGGTTGGAGCATTTCGATTTGGTCCAAATCCATCCCAATCTATCCATTTGATGAGTCTATTCACATGGTCTTTATGTGTGACTGGTTTTTTTTTAATTTATCGGGGGGCATTTAAATCTTTTTGATGAAGAAGGCTCGCATTTCTTCCTTCTAATATCCATGATTCAACCATTCTACTACTTATACAAAAATAAACCCTACTCATTCTTTCTTTGCATAGACAAATGATGGATATTCATCGATTGTGTTGATATATTCCTCTTTTATTGACATGGCGTGCTTTAGTAGCTTAAAATCCCCTTACATCAACATGGCGTGCTTCAGTAGCCTGGAGTCCCCCTTCATCGACATGGCGTGCTTTAGTAGCCTAGAATCCCCTTACATCGAAACATCGTGTTTTAGCAACTTGGAGTCCCTCTTTATTGACGTGGCTTACTACTGTAGCCTACAGTTAGGTAAATAAACTGGTGTCCCTGAGAAAGATAAGGTGATACCTTGATACTTTCCAAAAACTCGGGGTTCACACCCTAACCACTCATTCTCGGTAAGTAACATAGGTATCTTCTTATCTGTCTTAGTATATATATCATGTCATATTGTACTTTTTGCATGGGACACCTGGTCCCAATCAATATATTATTTACTGCATATGCAAAGAAAAAATTTATGTTTCAGTTCGCCTATGAAGATAATCTTTACGAGTTCAACTTAAAAAAGAGGCAGCTGTTAACACATAAATTTTAACTAAATATTTAAATTTAAATTGCATAAAAAATTAGGGATCAATTTGGCCCTAATAAAAAATATCTTCAGATCACTTAGGTATTGATATTATGTGCATCTACCAAGTTTAATTTCCTTTTTATTTTTCCTTATTTTTCCATATTTTCGGATTAACAAAGAAAAAAAAATGAAATAGCTTAGGGCTGGGTGTGAACCTAGCCCCTGTTCTTCTTCTTCTCTCCACCACGTGAGCCTAAGCCCATCCAGTCTTCCTTTACACTCGGGCCAAGGGCCCAACCCTTTCTTTTTCCCTTGTGGCCCAGCCTCGTCCTTCATCTTCTTCTTCCTCCTCCCTCCGCCTCTGTAGCTCACGTGCAAGAATGATGACGCGTGGAGGACGACGGCGCATGTGAAGCAGAGGGGCGGCCAGCGCAAGACCGGCGGGAGGCGCGGACGAATGGGACGTGCCTTTAATGCCGCCGAGCTAAGGAGCAGAGCAAGGCTAGGCCTGCTGCGGAGCGAACGGCTGACGAGACACTGGTTCGGCCAAGGGAAGGCTGGTCGGCGCACCAAGGACTGGAGATCGAAGCTCCTCTGTTGACTGGCCTCCTCGGCCTTTAAATAGAGTGGGGAGTCGAGCTCAACAAGGGGGTCGGTAGGGGGGTGAAGCCATAGAGGGCGGTGAAAAAGAGAGTAGAGTGGGAGAGATCTGTGAGAGTGAGAGTAGAGGTTCCAAAAAATCCAGATCAGAGAGAGAGAGAGAGACGCGGGACTAAGTCCGGTCGCTGGTCGTCGCGGGCAATACGGGTTGCCTGGCCCGACACTACCGCCGTTCAGTCGCCGACGATGAAGCCTGCTGGCGGCTCGCGTTGCTCTCGTCGTCGCCCGCAACCATCGTCGTTCCGTCCATGACGACCCAGTCACCTACTAACCTCGACTGAGCTTCATGCCACGCCCGCTATCACCGTTTTGTCCACAATGGCCCAAGCACCCACTGCCCGAGCCGCCGATGACGATGATGCTAGCTATTGCTGAGTGCCGCCTGAACTCCCTACTGAGCTGCTAGCCTGTTGTGCGAGGCCACGACGATTGACGCGGCTTGCCATCGTCAACTTTGTCAGCGCAGCGAGATTGCAGGGAGCGAGGAAGGGCACTAGTCGAGTCGACCATTAGGAGTCGGGTCGGATGCAAAGACCCAATCGGGTCTTTCGGGTAATTCCCTTGGGCCAAGTGAACCAGGTTCATGAGCCTGATTCGGCCCAGCCGAGGGGCCCAGCACTTGGGAGCCTGAGCTGGTCCAAACTCGGGCCGGATCCAAGGGTCCAACCCAAGTCCGTCTATTTTGTTCTATAATATTATATTATCATAAAAAAGTAAAAGAAAAATAAAAAAATTTATTCCCAAAAAATAGAAAAAGCCAAAAAAAATATTTTTCTCCACAAATGTATGAAAAATCATCAAAAAATTCAAAAAAATAAAAATAAAATCAAACCTCAAGGGTTTAAATAAGATTAGGTGTTGGAAGGGTATCAATTGATTAATTAGTGTAATCAAGTCCTCGATCTTAATTTCTTTAGTTGCACAGGAATAAAATATTTCTCTCAATATTTTACTTAGATTTGTAATTGACCCATCCCAAACCGATCATTTTAAAATGAAATTGACTTGCAGGTTAAAACTTGAAATATAAGTTATGAATTAGTGGGCGTGGGAGAGCCTCGGCTAAGCCCTAAAGTATTAGCTAGGCCATTAACCTCTGAGACGCGAAAAGGGAGGTTGCAACAATAGTTTTTTGTAGTATTAATTGAATTTAAAGGGAAGTAACATATATTAAATTTGTTATATATGTATCAGTTTATAATTTTTGGAGTTAAAAAATTAGTTTTCAATAAATTTATCATAAATTTACTAATCTGAAGCTTTTTTTTTTTATGGAATTAACCCTAAAGCTTAAGTTATATGTAGAGAGATACCCCACATGAATAATGTTGTGAAGCGATATGTAACAACACTTCAATATAATCAACTTGTTGATAAGAGTCATCAGTGCTTATAAGCAGGGCATCGGTTGCTTGTGGTCTTGTCCCTTGGGCTGTGTGATATGAAGTCTGGAAAAATTTCGTGCGTGGGATCTATACTCCGGACTGTGTTATTAAAGTCAATTGTAGGTTAGCTTCGAATGCTCTGGGTATGAACTGTTTACGAAAGTGGCGGCCGGAATGACGTGCACGGTCTGTATTTGAGTTATTTTGCAAGTTCAGCCTCTTATATTTTTGACCCATCTTCTATGATAGCCATTAAAGATGCGATTCATTAGTCAAATGTACCTCTCTTCCCGAACAAGCGCAGATATAAGAACTCCGGGATATGTGGCTGCCGAGTTGGACTTTTAACGGTGTCCAACAAGATGCAGACGAGTCTAGCCCCGACTTTTGAGCGACAGAAATCAAAAGCTAACGGGAACGATGTGAACAAAAATATGCAAAGACAAAGGTTTCGTTGTTTCATGGAAAACAAATAATTTAGAAAATATTTTATAAAAAATAGTCGTTTGTGTTGCTTAAAAACATTAATGGACGAAAATATTTTCATTGTCCTTGAAAATATTTAGATAATGAATATTTTAAGTAATCTACGTAATCATTTTCAAGAAAATATTTTCTAAATCATTTGTTTCTAAAACAAATGGAGTCTAAGGTGGCGTCTAGATTCATTTGTTTTTATTTTCATTTATTGAAGAATTTAAGGAAAAATTTGTGAAGGCTAAGGTGCCGTTTGGAACCATGTGGTGACCCTTCCTACATGGGAAGAGAGAGGTGAAGAGTTCGAATTTTCACTTTCTCAAGAGGTTGGGGTGAGAAAGATTTAGTTTTGAGTGTGAATTTTAACTCCCATACTCTGTAAAAATGCATGACAAAAGTTCAAGAATAAAAGTTAGAGTAAGAGTAGAGTAGAATCAACAAAAAGAAGTGTTTTTTTGTTTTCTTTTATAAAAAATAGAATTCATTAACCTTTTTATGGGGAAATTGTCAAATTAGTCCTAAACCTATTGTGTAGATGCTAATTCAATCTTAAAATTTCAAATTGTGCTAATTCAATCTTAAACTTTCAAATTGTGCTAATTTAGTCCTAAATCTTTGTGTTTAGTCTTTATGGACAAGTTTCGTTAAAAATTGCTCACATGACAATGTATCACATAAGAATGCCTACAAAGACTAGATCGCCACGTCACTAATTTTCGGTAAAAATTGGCCAAAATGACCACATTGAAATTTTATGTAAATATTAAAGATAAAATTGATAAAATTGAAAAGTTTAGCACAGATTTAGCATATGTACATTTTTGATTGGATAATTTTCCCACTTGTTTATAGTTTATGTTAATGTTTTTTCATTAGAAGCAATTTGTGGTAAATGGCAAATAATAAATGTTTATTTGGCATCACATTCGTTAGAAAACGCTTGCCACGTCCATATAGAAGTTATATTGTCGACTTCATACATTTTGCTCATATAGTTAAAATAAACTATTTAGCAATAACAAAATTAGCGTAGATTAATTTTCTTACGAAACCCCTTTTCATTAGAGTTCAACTTCTTACATTCTTTATCATCCCTTCACATTCTATAACTTGTTTCTACTTTACTTTTACACATTTCAATAAATATATTATTGATTATAGAAAGTTCTAACACGTGTGTGTATATAGATATATGTATTTATGTATGTATAAATAATGAGTTTTTTTAACCTTTTCTTCTTATGAATTTCAATTGACTAACTATGTCAATAGATTTTAAATTCACTACATCAGGTACAAAATACTTGAAAATTGATATAGTTGAGATACTGAATTAGAGAGTTACCTCTCAAATATTAGTCCTTACAGAGATCTATATAACTTTTTCTATAGTTCTTCCATCTACTAGTGCGTTCTCTTTAACTTGGTCGTAAGTTGGACTTTTTCTGGACAATATGCCTTTTGATTTGAGTAAAGAACTTCTAAACTTAACACTCCTAACAATGAGGCAATTTCTTTGTATTGGCATAATAGAAACCCTCTATTTTACTGAATGATTTGTTCATGTTACATTTTTTTTTCTCAAGAGAGATATTATTTAGCATAATTAGTCAATGAAAATCAGCGGACTGCTAACATAAATAATGAGGAGGAGCTTTCGAAAATTAGGCATCGTAGAATCTGCTACGGTGATTGCAAGTGAATAATATGCTTTAACATTTACTTTTGAACAAACTGATGCATCACATGACTATTGTAAAGCTACATGCTACTTTTAAGAAGTACCACGGGCATGACAAATTGAATTAGCATGTGTATTGTACTTTTTTAAGAGTAAAAGTCACAAAAAATCTCAAATCACATTCACTGTGATATATTTACTTTAAATTTTTTCTATGACATCAAAAATTCTAAACTTATACTTGTATAATACATTTACCCTTCGTCAAGATATTTGTTGGAAGATATGTCTGAAGATATTGAGAATTATAATTGATTATCTTAGGTCAATATAGGATTAGATTTGATACACGTAGATTAGAGTATACAATCTTTCCTTCTTTATTGTTCATTCCTTTCACTATATGTTGTTGCCTCTGTACATTGTACAATACACAAAGAAATACAGAAAATTCTCCTACAATTTTTTCTTCTCGCGTCAATTCTTCCTTGTATTCCTTGAATTTCCCGATCTCCTTATATGGTATCAGAGCTTTGTTAGCTCCTTATACAGCTTCTGCCTCGTAATTACCTGCATTATATTCTTGTTGCAACAAGAAAATTTAACCTGCAAAGTAAGGTTATTATTAGTACATGAATCAAATCTGTCAAAAGGAAATCAATTGAAGAAAGGAACTTCTCGTCATGGAGCAAAATCAACAAAATCTTCTTCCTACATCCGGTGAACAAGACACGCGTGTTTCAAAAGACCAGAACCCAACTTCAAAGGTTCGGGCCCAAGAACAACCCAACATGGCCCAATATGTGCAATGGCAACCTCTCCAGGCTCAGTCCAATCTGGGGCAACCCACTATGGGCTAGTCCACTATGGGCCAGCTCATAGCGGGGCCAACCTTACTAGTGGCTACCAATTTAGATGTAGCCCTATCCATTATTTTTTGGGCCAAGCCCAAACACATCATTGCTAGGGTCCAAGGCTACAATGTCCAGCCCTATGGGAGCCCACCAGCCACAAGCGTGGCAAGCCCATCCATTGGGCCGGGTTTTTCACATGTGGGCCATATGGGCGAGTTGGGTAATTCGGGCTCGGGTTTGAATCCCTACCCAATTCCTCAACCTGGTTTCTTTTCGTATCCGTTTGCCACGACCAGAGGCCGCCTGGAGCCCGATGACCCGCTTTACACATCGATAGCTGACGGACCAGAGCTACAAATCATCATGCAGCAACTATCCGGAGCTGACAACTACTCAAACTAGTCATGGGAATTCCGGCGAGCATTGGTCACCAAGGACAAGGATAGTTTTATCGACGAAATAGTCCCGATTCTGTCTGACGAGTGAGTGGCACGACTATGGAGGAATTGTAATCAACTCGTTCGAACATGGATCAGAAACTACATCGCCCCCGAAGTCACGACCAGACTACCCCCGATGGAGGATTCGAAGAAAATGTGGGAAAATATCAAAGAAATGTACAGGAAATTAGATCGGGTGAAATTTTTTTCACTAACCCAACAACTCTCAAATTTGAAACAAGGGAACATGAGCATAACAGCAACACTCAACAAACTTTCAGCTTTATGGAATGAACTGGAAGCGGTCGAAGAGAAGCTAGAAGGGCTAGACTCAACCTTACAGTAGTATCGAAACATAAAAGATCAAGAAAAGGTGACCATATTCCTTTTAATGCTGAACGACTCTTACCAAGCATTTCGTTCACAGATCCTGACGATGGAGCCCATGCTACCACTCAAATGGATTTACCAGCTCGTCATCCAGGAAGAGAACCAGCACCTTGCCACCTCCGACCACCTGAACGCCGGAGAAGGGATGGCCCTCTTTGCCTATATGGGCGGACACAAAGGGGCTGTGACAAAGGGGTGGGGAGAGAGACAAAGTGAAACCCTAGGGTTTGCTTTTGCTGAAGAGAGAAAAAGGAGAGTGGACGGCCCATATTTGATGAAGAGATCCAACAGCTCGCGGCCATCTCATCCATTAATTGGATCGGACAACCCATATTCGTCCTATTCACTTGGATCGAACGGTTCATATGCAATCATCTCATCTGGATCGAATGGCGCTCATGGTAATCGACTGTTCCCAGGATCGAACGGTCCTCACGGAGCCATGATAGTACCGACCTTCAAATTATCCAACGACCCTCCTTCTGCCACATCATCAAGGGGTAATTTTAAAGAAAAAAGAAAATTATACTGTGATTATTGTCGACGTCCATATCACACGATCGATAATTGTTGGAAATTGTATGGCAAACCTGGAGAAAAAGGAAAAAAAGGAATTTTTTGACAATTTTTCATGTCACAGGTCAACATCTAGATAGGTTGCGTCCCACAATTAATGATGACCAGTATCAAGAACTTATGAATGCCTTAAAAAGGTTGGATACTTCTGATAAGAACGCAAGTTTTACAGTTACTTCATATTACTTGATGAATTCAATTTCCAAAGGTGCATGGATAATTGATTCCGGAGCTAGTGACCACATTGTCAGCAATAAAAATTTCTTTTCAAAAATCAAAAAATTGCACTTACCCATTTCAGTGCAACTCCCAAATGGAAACATCACACATGTCATGATGATTGGCACAGTTGATCTTAGTCCACTCATTATACTTCGAAATGTGATTTATGTTCCAGATTTCCATTTCAATTTCATATCAGTTTCTTGAGCTTATGAGGAAAATTCTTGTCGAATCCTATTCAATTATGATAATTGCTTCTTTTAGGCCCTTTTGACTGGGAAACTGATGAGCTTAGGTAGTGTTTCACAAGAGCTATATTTCCGGATCAATTTTCCCAGTGATTTCATATTATCTTTTGTTGAATTGAATAAAAAATCATTATTTAACACTACTACCAATGATAAAAATTTCCTTAGTCATCAAAGATTGGGTCATACTACATCTTTTCCTTATCCTCAATGCCCTATTTGCCCCTTAGCAAAGCAGACTCGTGCGGCCTTTTCAAATAGCACTTCCCGCACTGCAAATTCTTTCTCTTTGATTCATGTCAATGTTTGGGAGCCATATCACAAACCACATTGCGATGGCTTGCGTTTTTTCCTCACAATAGTAGATGACTTTTCACGTGCTATTTGGGTATTTCTCATGCAATCCAAAAGTCAAGTTATATCCCATTTGAGAACATTCTTTGCTTTATCTAAAAATCAATTTGGAAAGTCTATCCAACACATTTGTACTGATAACAGCAAAGAATTTTTCAGTAATGAATGCTTATCTCTTTCTTCTTCCAATGGGATTCTACATGAAAGCTTATGTGTCTATACTCCACAACAGAATGAATTGTTGAGCGAAAACATCATCATTTATTAGAAGTAGCACGTGCCCTTAAATTCCAAGCTTCTATTCTTGAAATTTTTTGGGGAGACTGTGTGGTCACAGCTACTTATTTAATCAATCACATGCCAAGTCGTGTTCTTGATGGGAAAACACCTTTTGAAATGCTCTATGGAAAGAAACCAAAACTTCAACATTTGAGGGTTTTTGGGTGCTTATGCTACATGACTACAGTGGGACCTTGGGATAAGATGAGTCCCCGAGCTCGTCGATGCATATTCATGGGATATGCGAATCTAAAGAAATGATATCGGATCTATGAACCATCCACTGGGGATTTCTTTATAAGCAAGGATGTTACCTTCCATGAAGATATATTTCCTTTTCGTGATGAATTATCCTCTTCTCAAGAGTTGGATCAAAGTACAAATTCTCATCGTTTCCTTTCTGACGAGGACTTATCTTCTGAACAATCATATATTATTGCACCTGTCGAGCATTGACCAGAAGCTGCAATATCATCGTCTAACAAGACTTCTACATCAATGATAGTTGTGGATCACACAAATATGCAATAAATGAAGAATAATCCAATTTATCTCCTTTACCAAAAAAAATCCAATTTATCTCCAGAGATAGTTCCTTCGACTACTAAGGACGCACCTAGGATGAGGAATCAATTAGATGTGCCTCGACGATCCGAGTGTATTACCCATCCACTTACATGGACGAAAGACTATGTTTGTGCTTCCTCAAATTTATCAGGTACTTGTTATCCTGTTTCTTCATATGTCTCTTTTTATCGGTTGTCATCAGACCGCATGTGCTGCATTAGTCGGGTATCTGAGGAGCAGGAACCATCTCATTATTATGAAGTAGTCAAAGATCCGCAATGGCAGAAAGCTATGAAAAATGAACTCCATGCCCTAATGGAAAATCATACATGGGACATTGTCCTATTACCCCCTCATCGTAAACCCATTAGTTGCAAATGGGTGTATAAGATTAAGTACGAGGTAGATGGTTCTATCGAAAGATATAAAGCTCGGTTAGTGGCCAAAGGCTTCACTCAATGGGAATGTTTTGATTATCATGAAACCTTTTCCCCGGTAGTGAAGGATGTTACGGTCTGCACTTTTTTGTCAATTGCAGCATGTCATGATTAGTCTCTACACCAAATGGATGTCCATAACGCATTCCTCCATGGTGACTTAGATGAAGAAATCTATATGGAGCTTCCATCGGGTTTATGGAGATAGGGAGAGTCTAAGGTATGTCGCCTCCTTAAACCCCTATACGGCCTCAAACAAGCGTCACGCCAATGGTACGCCAAGTTCACAAATGCACTCACTGCTGTAGGATTCAAACAGTTCAAACATGATTATGCTCTCTTCACATGGACGGAAGGTATGTCGTCCATTTACTTGATAATATATGTTGATGACATACTCATTATGAGAAATGATGAATCTACTGTAAGAAAACTCAAGGAATATTTGCATTCTGCTTTCCCTATCAAAGACTTAGGGTCACCAAAATATTTTCTTGGAATTGAGATAGCTCACTCGGACCAGGGGATTTCTTTTAGCCAATGAAAATATGTACTGGAAATTATATTAGAAGCAAGTCTATCAGGATGTAAACTAGCAGTTATTTCCATTGAACAAAATGTGAAGTTGACTACAGCTGAACATGATGTAGGACACCAACCTGAAAGTGATGATCCATTGCTTAAGGACCCATCGATTTGTCAGCGATTGGTTGGCAAACTCATTTATTTCACTATGACCAAACCATATATTTGTTATGCGGTTTAGACCCTGAGTCAATTCGTGCATAATCCCAAACAGTCTCATATGAAAGCTGCTTTGAGGGTTGTAAAATATTTGAAGAAATGCCCAGGACTAGGGATTCTACTTTCTCGCAAGTGCAATATGAAAATGATAGCTTATTGCGACTCAAATTATGTAACTTGTCCTATGAGTCGAAATCTATCTCTAGTTTCTGTATTAAGCTTGGAGATTCGTTACTTTCATGTAAAACGAAGAAACGGTCCACTGTATCTTTATCATCCGCTGAAGCTGAATATCGATCCATGGCCAAAATTGTTTGTGAAGTGATTTGGTTACGAGGATTGCTTTTGGACCTTGGAATACAAGTTAAGGGACCAACCTTATTATTTTGCGACAACGATTCTACACTCAAGTTTGCGGCGAACCCTGTATTACATGAAAGAACAAAGCACATAGAAGTTGATTGCCATTTCACCAAAGAGAAGATCCAAGAAGGTATAATTGAAGCAAGAGGAATCAGAACCACTGAACAGCCAGCAGATATATTCACCAAACCTATGTGTCAAAGGCATCATACATATCTCCTGAGCAAGCTCAGCATCTTGGACATATACAAGCCACTAACTTGAGGGGGAGCGTTGGAAGATATGTTTGAAGATATCGAGGAGATATCGAGAATTATAATTGATTATCTTAGGTCAATTTAGGATTATATTTGATACATGTAGATTAGAGTATACAATCTTTCCTTCTTTATTGTTCATTCCTTTCACTATATATTGTTGCCTCTGTACATTGTACAATACACAGAGAAATATAGAAAATTCTCCTACAATTTTTTCTTCTTGCGTCAATTCTTCCTTGTCTTCCTTTAATTTCCCCATCTCCTTACGGTATTGTCCATGAAAACCGTTAAAAATTTGTCTAAATAGACTTCGAAAAACAAACAGTGTTGATATAACGCTTACGTGACTTAAGTAAATTAAAACCAACCTTGTATTGGCTAAAAAATCATCTGATGGAGGATAAATGTGTCACATGGGTACAGTTTGGGATTTTTTTTATGTCATGAGAAAAATTTAAGGTAAATATGTCACATTAAGTATAATTTGAGATATTTGATATCGTAAAAAAATGTTCAGGATAAATGTGTCTTAATGGGTATAGTTTGGGAGGTCACTTAACTTCTACTATTTTGTCCAAAATTAAAAATTCGAATCTAACAAAAACACAAAATAAATCACCAACTTAAATTAAATCTTCATTATTAATTGCTAGGCTAGCTCCCTAAGTTGAATTAGGTAATCGTGCTTACCTTCATTTTGGTGATAACGTAGTCAATGTCGTCCATGGGCACACGTATGATTCAGATCTTCACCTTGTGAATGGCGAGCTTGAGTTCGAACTCAATGACCCGTAAATTTCAATGCTCTCCAAATCTCTCGTGATAAGCCCTCATTCCCGCGTCCTCATTCTTTATATATAGCTTGCAACCAACAAATGAAGACATGATAATTGGTCAACTTGGGTCCTTTATATGTCACATTGCAGGTAAGGTCACAAATAATGAATTCTGTAGAATAGAGAGAGAGAGAGTGAAATTAGATGAAGGCACTTAAAGTTGGAATTGATAAGAGTAAATAAATAATGTTCATTAGTTCCATAATAGTTCTAAATTATTGTATACCAATTCAATGTTCAGCTTCTCAATTTTGCTAATCTAATTCTAAATTTTATATGAAACTTTAATATAGTCCTTACGATAAAATTTTGTTGGAAATCATCGAGATGTTAGTGTGCTATGTAGGACGGTAGGCGATGATTGGGCATCACCACGTTAGTGATTTTTGGTGAAATTTTATCATAAGGAACTCATTAGAAATTGTGCAAATATTTAGGATTCGATTGATAAAATTGAAAAGTTTAAAACTGGATAGACATTCTTACAATAATTTAGAGTTGATTGGACAATTTGAAAAGTTTAGGACTATATAGATTTACGACTAATTAGACAATTTCCTTTATACATATGTGTGTGTCTGTGTATCGATTTGAATAGATTATCTATTCCAAATATACTGATACAATGACTAATGAATTTTCACAAAAATCGAATTACTTAGTTAATCTGACAAGAGGGTGGCCTTTGTTATGTAACAAAAGGCTACCCTTTTCTCAAGTGAAACAAAAGAAGGCCGACATTCACGAAATCGGAAAGCACTGATCGTAAGTAATATCATGAAATGAAAAATGACGCTTTGAAAAATTAAATTTAATTCGTGATCAAAACTCTACACTGGAATTGAACGTGGTATTGAAATGTTGGGTGAATATGACAACAATCTTGTACAGATGTTAAAAACAACAATGCCATTCTTCTCCACCTCAAGTTTTGTGTAGGCAACTCGAGGAAAAAGATTTAGCCGGTTCAAGAGTACATTCCTATTTTTCATCTTCCTTTTTCACGGCTTTATTCGTTTTTCTTCTAATTATCTTTTACTAGATCCTTTTCTCCTTTTCGTGTAGAGCCTCTTATTCAGTTTAACATTTGGTGATTTTATTTGGTCACCTGTACACCAACTAATGAAAAGAGAATTTTTAGCACATTCTCCACTTAATTTTGATGAATGTAGCTCAAGAAACAAATTTTGCTAATTTATAATGTTAGGATGTGACCCAATATAACCTTCATAATATATGTTTTCCTCTAATTTATGATGTTCAATAAAGACTTATAATGTTCAATCGTAATTAAGTACATATAGAGTGTCATACAATGCATATGTTTTAGTATATGAAATGTTGCGGCGTTAAAGAAGTTTTTGTCATTAGTGAGTGCAACATACTAAAAATTATTAGAATATACGAAGGATTTACAAAATTGCATCATGAGTGCAAAACTTAATTAAATGTCAACTTGTCGGTGATCGTCACTACGTTTTATCGTAACCAAGTTAATGACATGAGTTTCATTTTTCATTTTACGAGGTATAGACATTTCAGCATTTACCAAGGGTAAAACGTTGTAGAATGTGAATATTTTTATGTTATGACACTGTGAACAAAATGTGAAATTGAATAATATGGAAAACAGATTTGTTTTTTTTGGTCGTTTTATATGGAAAACAGATTATATTGCAAGTTTGTTTAGGGAAAATGCTTGGCTAACCGTACCATTAATTTGGAAAAGGACAGTCAATCCTCAACCACATCAGTATTCTTGAGAGAGAGAGAGAGGGTGCGTTTTGCTTGGAAATTTCCACGCGCTTGTGTTGGAGAAAGTAAAATTTTGTGGCTATCTTTTTGACCAACACTGTTAGACGGAGATGCTAGTAGAACTCTTTAAATTTAGGAAAATGCTTGGCTGACTGCATTATTAGGTTGGAAAACGGATGGTCAACCCTTAGCTACACATTTTCCATGAGAGAGATAGTGTTTTGCTTGGAAATTTCCACGCGCTTGTGTTGGAAAAAGGAAAATTTTATGGCCATGCTTTGACTGTCACACCGTCGTGATGCTAGTACAACTTTATGAATTTATATTTCGATTTAGATTCCAATAATAAAGAGTTAAATTTAATACGTTTTAGAGTCATAATCAATTTGCATCTTTAACGGAGAGGAGCCATGTGGGTGTATCGGATGTCGTTTAGATTTAGATTCAAGTATTAGAAAGTTGAAACTAAATGATAATTTGACAGATTTTGGAGTTGTAATTGAGAAGGAGCCAAGTTTATAAATCAGATTTATTGTATCACCACATTTATTTCTTGATAACATTGGAAGAGAAAAGCATTTGACTCTTTTTTTTACAAATCCAGAATATTAATGTTAATGTTTATAAAAAATAACTTAATTCTAATATTCATTGAAATTTTTTTTTTCCAAGGTGCTATGATATGAGTGGGATCACTATTACGAGAGGATAATGACATCACAAGTCCTATAATTTTTATACAATAGTCACTTGAGTGCCATAATTTTTTTCTATCACTTGAATCTCATGATTTCTAAAAAATATTCATTTGAGTGCTATAACTTTTAAAAATCATTCACTCAAGTTCAAAAATTTAA
>MU090478.1:0-27920 GCA_014858505.1 Corymbia citriodora subsp. variegata | reverse complement strand
GAGCTTTTATGAACCTTAACTTGGTTCTAACAATTGATATCAAAGCTAGTAATGACATCTCTGTCAGTTCCGTTCAATTGCAACTTCCAAAATTGAACGGAAAGAATTTTAACAATTGGTCTGTCTAGATAAAGGTTCTTTTCAAATCTCAAGATTTGTGGAACCTAATGAAGAATGGCTACACCGAAGTGGCCCAAGCTAAAGAATTCAATGCGTTGAGGAAGGAGGAAAAAGATTTGTTGGTGGAATCCCGAAAGAAATATCAGAAAGTATTGTAAGCAATCTTTCAAGCCGTAGAGGAACCAATATTTGAAAAAATATTGAGTACAAAGATCGTGAGAGCAGCTTGGGATATCTTACAAAGGTGATGATTGTGTCGGGTTGGTGCGACTCTAAACACTTCGAGGAGATTTCGAGTTGTTACATATGAATGACTCAGAATCTATCTTGGTGTACTTTGATCATGTACAAACCATCATTAACCAACCAACGGTTAATGATGAAGAGCTCCAGAAGGTACGAGTCGTAGAAAAAATCTTAAGGTCTTTGATTGAAAAATTTGACTATGTTGTTGCAGCGATTGAAGAAGGCTAAGATATATCAACCACGGCGTTGGAGCAATTGATGGGTTCATTATGCTTGCATGAACAAAGAATGAAATAGAAGTCCATTAGTTCAAATCTCGAGCAAGCACTGTAGAGTCGGGTTACTCACTCAAATCGAGAAAGTCGTCATGTTGCCCAAGGTCATGGTGCAAATTCAAATTCTACTGGAAGGTATAAAACACATGATAAATCAAAAGTCAAATGTTTTAAGTGTAACAAATTTGGACATTACAAATATGAATGCCGAGGAATTATGGGGGCACGAGCAACCAAAACATGTATATGCCGTTGCTGCTTATGAAAACATGGTGTTAGCATGCAAAACGGATGACTCAAGCGCTATGGATGCCTATATTTGGTACCTCAATGCTGAGTGTAGCAATCACATGTGTGGCCAAAAAAAGCTATTTTCGCAGTTAGACAAGATATTTTGTGGTGAAGTCAATTTCAGGAATAAATACAAAATTATTGTTGCACGTGTTTACTTTGTGCCGGGACTTTTATGGAATTTGCTTAGTGTTGGGCAGCTTTTAGAAAAACGCTATAAAGTTAACATTGAAAATGGAGTTTGCACTATTAGAGGTGTGGACAATAAGTTGATCACGATAGTGCAGATGACACAAAATCAGATGTTCCCTCTGTCCCTTTAGATGAAGACACTATTGAGTTTTCAAGCAACGACGAAAGATAACAAGTAGCCGTGGCATCTTCGGTTTAGTCATCTAAATTTTTGTGGACTAAAATTACCGGTCTAGAAAAAGATGGTGATTGGCATGCCTTTGATCGATAGTCTAGACCGTCCATGTGAAGGATGTCTTATTGGAAACTAACATCAAGAATCATGTTGAGGTGGAATTAGTTAGACAAAAAATGTACACGCTAATTTTTGTCAATGATTTTACCAGAAAAACATGGCCATATTTCTTGAGAGAAAAATTTGAAGCTTTTGACAAATTTAAAGAATTCAAAGTCTATGTTGCGAAACATAGTGGCTTTAATTTAAGGAAAAATGTCACAAAAAACCCTAAATTATGTCATCTATGACAATTTTACCATGGATTTTTTTTTTGTGTCACCAAAAATCCTAAACTATGTGACTTATGACAATTTTACCATGAACTTTTTAATGTACCATAAAAAACCTCAAACTATACCACTTATAACAAATTTACCCCAAACTTTTTGACCCAGGGGCATTTTCGTCCTTTTCTATTTCTATTTCTATTTCCTTTTATTTTCTCTCAACAGAGGGAAGTCGGCGAGCCGGTGTTAGAGTCGGGCAAGGCTCCAACGGCCCTCACCGGCATCGAGTGAGGGCCGCCCATGCCTAGGTGAGCCTCATCGGTGTTGGGCAAGGGCCGCCCAAGCGCGGGCGGCTAGATTCGGCGAGGGCGCTAGCGAGGGCAGCCCTCACCAGATCTAGCTTGGGTGGCCCTTGCCCTCGCCAGATCCGGTGAGGGTGACCTTTGCTTGGGTCGGGTGAGGCGAGGGGGCGACCTTCACCTGAGTTGGGCGATCGCTAGCTCCCTCTTGTTAATAGAAAAAAAATAAAAAAATGACGAAAATTCCCTTTAGCCAAAAAATTTTTGGGGTAAATTTGTCATAAGTTGCATAGTTTAGGGTTTTTGGCTTCACAAAAAAAGTTCGGAGTAAAATTGTCATAAGTTATATAGTTCAGGGTAAAATTATTACAAATGGCATAATTTGGGGTTTTTAGTGACACAAAAAAAAAATTCAAGGTAAAATTGTCACAGAGGGCATAATTTAGAGTTTTTGGTGACATTTTCCCTTAATTTAAAGACGTTGAGGTTGGATAGAGATAGAAAATTTACTTCCAATGAATTTGACAAATACTGTAAAATTCATGAGGTGAAAAATTAGTTGATTGCTAGCTATACTTCTCAGCAAAATGATATATCATAAAGAAAGAATAGAATAATTTTTGAAATATTAAGAAGTTTGCTAAAGGCTAAAATATTACCTAAGAAGTTATGGGCAGAAGCCGTTGCTTGTGTTGTATTTGTGCTAAAGAGGTGTCCAACAAGAAGTGTTCTTGGAAAAATCCTAGAAGAGGCTTGGAGCGGCAACAAGTAAGATGTTTCATTCCTACAAGTATTAGGGTGTGTGGCATATCCCCATATACCAGGCGAATGGAGAAAAAGGTTGGATGACAAAAGGCAGAAGCGCATTTTTATTGGCTACAATGAGGTGACTAAGAGTTATAGGTTGTATAATCCAATCGTAGAAAACGTAATTATCAGCAACGATGTTCAATTTTTGGAAGATGAAGCTTGGGGTGGAATCAAAAGGTTGATTGGAAAAGTATCCTTATTGAAGATGAACCATTGGCAGGAGAGAGAGAAAAATCTTCAACTGAAGATCCCTCAGCTTCACTTGGAAGTTCATCTTCTTCACCAACAACAATTTTAGAAAGGTTGTTTCGTTATTCGCAATGACCACAACAGACACCAAAAAAATTTAAGGATTATGTGGTCATAAGAGATGATGACAGTGATAGTGACGAAATCATTGATGAAACAATGGTAAATTTGTGTTTATTTGCAAAATGTGACCCTGTATCCTATGATGATGCAATTGTAGATGAGAAGTGGATCTAAGCAATAAATGAAGAAATCCATTCTATTGGAAAAAAATGACACATGAGTGCTAACTTTTTTACCATCTAGTAAGAAGCCCATTGGTGTCAAATGTGTGTATAAGACAAAGTACAAACCTGATGGTTAGGTGGGCCATTACAAAGCCAAACTTGTTGTAAAAGGCTACAAGCAAAAGCCAAGTATTGATTATTTTGAATTATTTGTGCCACTAGCTCGAATGGCGTTTGGATGATCTTAGCACTTGCATCTCAAAATTATTGGAAGATCCATCATTTGGATGTGAAATCAACATTTCTTGAAGAAGTATATGTGGAGTAATCACAAGGTTATGTGAAGAAATAGAGTGAAAATCAAGTTTACAAACTAAAGAAAGCATTGTATGGGCTAAATAGGCACCTCGAGCTTGGTACACGAGGATTGACACATACCTATTGGAGCACAGTTTTTAAAAGTGCCCTTATGACCATACACTGTACATCAATTCATATACTAACGGTGATTTCATAATCATATGCCTTTATGTTGATGACTTGATATTTATAGAAATTGTGAAATGATGTTTACTTAATTCGAGGAGGTCATGACTAGTTAGTTCAAGATGACAGATTTGGGAATGATGTCCTATTTTCTTGGCCTTGAAATCAAGCAGACAAATGATGACATATTTATCTCACAACAACAACATGCTAATGATATTTTGAAGCAACTCAATATGGAATTGTTCAAATTGATTCAAACTCCCGTAGCATAATGGTTGGAGCTAGAGATGGAAGGAACTAGTGAATTGGTAAATCCTACTTATTTTAAAACCATTGTTGGCAATTTGAGAGATTTGACTTCCACAAGGCCATATATTACTTATGGCGTGGGAAATATTAGTTGGTTCATGGAGAAATCATACCAATCACATTTGCAGGTAGTAAAAAAAATTCCATGATATGCAATAGAACTCGTGATCATGGAATTTTATATTCTTACACTAGCAATTTTAGTTTAGTAGAGTATACAGATAGTGAGTGGGCAAGTGATAATAGAATGTGGAAAAGTACTTTCAGATATGTGTTCTTTCTCGGATCAGGAGTAATTTCTTGGTCCTTGAAAAAACAACAAGTTATTACACTCTTGATAGCTGAAGTAGAATACATAGCAATGGTTTCAGTTGCATGTCAAGTGATTTGACTTTGTAGGATGCCTTTTGAATTGATGCATGAATAAAAAAGTCTTACAAAATTGATGTGTGATAACAAGTCGGTGATTGCATTAGCCAAGAATCTTGTTTTTAATGGTAGGAGCAAACACATTGATATCAAGTATCACTATATTTGTGAGCTGGTCAAAGATTGTGAAGTTAAGTTTGATTTCTATAGACTAGAAGATTAGATTGTAGATATTTTGACAAAACTTTTGAAAGCAAATCCGTTTGAAAAATTGAAGACAATGTTTGGCATGGTTGTTTTGCAAAATCAATTTAAAGGAAGGCTATTAGAAGATATAAAATTGATTTTGCTTAAACAAGAAAAGTCTTCAGCGGTAGCATAGGGTGGTGGAACAGAGATCCAAGAAGGCACACATCATCCCCTCACCTGTCAAGATATGGTGCAACAGAAGACTCTGGCATGAAAGACACGTAAGTCAGCAAATACAAAAGAATAGTCCAAGTCGGTCTTCCAATGTGAACGCAAGTGAAGCAATGATGAGCCACTATTTGAACAGTAAACCTTAGCCTATACAAAAGGCTTAGAGGTGAAGCATTTAAAGTAAGGCCACACGAGTTGACAGTGAGAGATAATTTAGCACTTCCTTTTGCTTTATAATGCACCCGACTGTATACTAAACACTTTCTTGTCTTATGTCGCAGTCTCTTTTCATTCATCTCTTTCTTCGTCGTGTTTAATGTACAAGCTTCCGCGAACCTAACCTTGACTCCAATAGAGTGCACGCCTGTGTCGCATGCGGCGCAATTGTGTACTTGAGCTCAAGCTCAACGGCAAGTGCTACGGCGAGTGCCCAAGCTCGTGGAAGTCATGGCCGTTGGAGCTTTAGGCGCCGGGTTATGGATGTTCCATGGGAAAAAGCAACAAAGGAGATGAGGGAGTGAGAGAGAGAGAGAGAGAGAGAGAGAGAGAGAGAGGAGAGTAGAAAAAAGTAACGGAGAGAGAGAGGGAGGAGAGGAAAATTAATGCAAGGTGGGCCTGACGGGTGCCGTCCATGGTCTTCTTATTTGTTGTATTGGCCTCTCTCGTGTGCCCAATATTTTCTCTCCTCGCCCCCTTCCTTTTTTTTTTCTTTTCTTTCCCTTTTCTTTCTATGATTTTTTTGCTACCTTCATTTAAAAAAAGGAGTGAGGGTCCATCATAGGACCCGAAACCCCATCACGTATTGCAGTTTTCAAGGGTGCAATCACACCGACATTAATATACCGGATTCCATTAGAACTTTGAAGTTGTGTTTCGGAGAAAATCGTACGAGGATGAATTACCTTATGAGAAGTCCTCATGTTGCACCCTTGAAAGGAAATTATTAAGGTTTACTCTAGTGACTACTCTTCTCAAATGAAAAAAAAAGAGATGAGAGGTTTGAATCTTCACATTTTCAGGAGGTTGAGATGAAATAGGTATTTTTTAGTTTTAAGTGTGAATTTCAACTTTCACGTCTTGTAAAAAGGTACGGCAAAAAGTCAAAAGTCCCAAAGAGTGAAAGTTAGTGTAAGAGCCATTCACAAACCTTTCACCATCCCATTTGGTGTTAACAGCTATTGTCCCTACCATTGCATTAGGTAGGGCAGAGATAAATTGATTATTGAATCTTTATCAAGAAAAATTAATTGTAGGGAAAGCCTTTTACTTTATTTTCTTTTAGAAAGTGAAGAAAATAATTTGTGAATTTTGATTAAATATTTATTAATACTTTTTAATTTTTATTTTATTCGATGTGATCCCTAAAATTTAATTCATTATGCCTTTGATGCCTTTGAATCATCAATAAATGTTCAATTTAGTCTGAAAATGAAAATGGAAGGATATTGAACTTTTATCAATAATTCGGAAATCATATTACATAGAATAAAAGTGGAGCGACGATTTGTAATATTAACATTGAAACAAGAGGGATTTCGCAATTCAATCAACAAAGAGTCAAATAAATAAACAAATACTAGAGATTTACTTAATTCTGTCCTAGTATTAGCATCTATATTTATGAGGAGGGCTAGCGGTAGATAATTCATTATAATCGGAGAATTAGTGCGACAATCACTTACACATTCGAGTGTTTCTCATAACTAGGTTAAACCAAAATTAAATTGTTTACAAATAAAACAATTCAATTGAACATGAAATTCATAGCGCAAAATTAACTTGTGTTCGAGCCCGAAGCAAAAGCCTGCCAAAAGAAAAAAGAACTCGAGAGTGTTTGTCTTGTCTCTTTGTACACGGCAGCTCCTTCGTGTGACACCTTAAGGGTGTAAACGGTTCGGTTTGGTTCGGTTTTTGAACCGATAAGGGATAATACTAAACCAAACCGAAACCGTCTCGAACCAAATCAAACCGAAAATACGGTTCGGTTCGGGACAGTTTTTCGATTTTTCTATTTTTGCTTTACTTATTGGGACCTAAATGAAGAAAAGATGATGATGAAGAGAGATTATTCACTTTTAATTAAAAATTTTGGTTTGGTTTAGTTAACCGAACCGAATAAAAAACGTACAAAATTTCGATTCGATTTTCAATTTCGATTCGGTTTTCGGTTCAGTTCTTGACACACTTACAGCACCTCGCTTTCACCGTGCGGGTTCCTTTTTTAACCTCAAGGAAAGCCCCCACTCGCCGCTTTTTAACCATCTGGACCCCAGCGTGCCCTTCCTTCCGCACGGTTTCCGGCGGACGATTTTGCGCAATTCTATTCACTCCTTTTCGACCGGTTTCCCACAACTTCGTTTGGTTAGGAAATATTTTTCAAGATGTGGAATTCTAGTTTTAATCCCAACACAAAAATATTTATTAGTCATCTTACGACATTAAATCCCAAACATAACGCATTACCAAGTGGGTTATACAACACAAAACAGTAAAGGTACGAATTCTTTTGTATAAAAATGTTTACTTGCATTTACATATAGTTAGAACTTCTAAACATAAATGAAACATGTTATGTTAACACGAGTAATATCTCATGTTGCTTCATTAGACAAGTCCGAGCACGTCGGAAACAAGTAAATAAATTGATTCTACCTGGCATGTTTATTATTCATTGCAATTAAGTTTATACGAACACACTAGCCCATGTAGTTTGTATGTCTTGTCAATGGCTTGTGTAAAGAAAAAAAAGTTCAAGCACGGAATTGAACACACAAATAAAGTTCAAGCACAAAATTGAACCAGACCACGTTGAACAAATATGAACAAGTTCAGCGACAACATTAAAAAGAAAACTTCACGTATTATATTGAATGGCTAGGAAAAATTCAAGGACCACTAATATCATTAGCCGAGATTAGAATATGTCAGAATATAGCTACTGCCAACAACAGGAAAGTGTACAAACTCCAACTAGAGGTCTTTAACAGGTAACCGTCACCAACTATAAACAGCCAGAGGCCTTCGACAGATACCTTTTACCGACTATAAACAGTCACAGTTCAGCCAAGGGCGATGCTTCTTCTCACCTCAAGGAAGGTTTCAAATAAAACCTGCACAAAGATCCAAAATTTAATAATTTCTGAAGTAATCACGTGTGTTAGAGCTTGGAACCATACAGATCATCGCCATGACAATTCTCCATGCGCTGTAATTTTAAAGGGGAAAAATATCTTCATGATCACAATATTTGGGAGAATAGTATGAACTTACGAGTTCACACAGGCCTTACGGAATTTTCAAGTCAATATCCTCTTGGTAGATGACCATACTTCCAGGGCCCTTGTGGTTCAGACCTCTCAATTTGATGCATAGTTCAAACTGAATCTTGATAACCTCCTTTCCAGAGTATTTGACTACCAGAATTTGTGTGAATGATCTATTGTTTCAGTCAATTTCATGTCCAAATTTTTGTGGCCTCACGCACTTATGAAAATTGACAGGACCCCCGTAGTTTCATGGCATTAACCCAGAGTTTTTTTTTCATCTACCAGAAATCTTTGCAAGAGCAAACTCCATCATTGAAGTGGTGAAACCGATTGCAGTCCCTGATCACAATCTCGCGTCTGTAGACTTTGGATATCATCTTTATGGCAACATGACAATCACCACATATTCTAAGGTTCTTAATGATTCGTATGGGAGTGCCAGCACTTGTTTTTAAAAAGCAAAATGCTATGGCCAGTTTTTCACTATGAAGGGATAGAGCAAGCTCTTTTGCTTCCTCATCCAAATCAAGCAATACTTCTTTTGTGTTTCCCACGTAACCCGCCTTCTTCAATTTCACCATGATCTCATCAAGCATCATATAAATCTCCTTAGTGTCCGGATGGGAATCATCTCCCACAAAAAATTCATGAAGTACCCCGTCAAGCTCCACTAAGCTACACCCAGGGACTTTATAAATGCCCTTTGCTTCCATTAGGTTTCTGACTTCCCTCACTTCATTCCATCTACCCAATTTCGCATAAACATTTGACAGAAGCACATAGGCACCACTATTGCCAGGATCCAGCTGGATTAGCTTTCTGAGTGCAATCTCACATGTTTCAATGTCAACATGTGTCCTGGATCCACTCAGTAGAGCACCCCATATAAGCACATCAGGCTCCATAGGCATTGACTTCACCACGGTCCATGCCTCCTTTATTAGACCTGCTCTCCCAAAAAGATCCACTAGACAACCATAGTGTTGAATCATCGGAGTTATTCCATGCTCCTCACTCATTTTCCTGAAAAATTCCTTCCCTTGGGTCACCAAACCTCCATGAACGCAAGCACAAAGAATACCCAAGTATGTCACATTATTAGGTTTCAAACCTTGCTGTATCATATCCGAGAACAAGCCAAGACATTCCCCAGCATGACCATGCATTGCCAAGCCCGATATCATGGCACTCCAAGCCATCACATCCTTATTAGGACCCAAATTGCCAAAAACTAACCTTGCCCTCTCAATACTCCCGCATTTAGCATACATGTCAATAAGACAAGTCCCCAACACAACATCAACTTCTATCCCACATTTGTCAGTATAAGCATGAGCCCACTTCCCATGTTCCAGCGCACCCAACCGCCCACATGCTGAAAGCACTCCGGACATGGTAAACTCATTAGGCCTAACCAAAGCACCTTGCATCTCCCTGAACAAAGCAAGCGCTTCCTTAAACTCCCCACACCTAACGTACCCATTAATCATACAACTCCAAGATATCACGTTCCTCTCGGGCATTTCGTCGAACAGCGCACGGGCAGCATCACTCCGACCCACTTTCAAGCACGCATTGATGACCGAATTCCAAGACGGCAAATCTGGTTCAGCAATCTCGTCAAACACTCGACGAGTGAGCGCTGAGTCGCCGCACGAAGAGTACATGTTGATGAGACAAGTCCGGACGAAGGTATCCCGGTCAAGCCCAAAGACGAAAACTTGAGCGTGGATCTGTCGACCCGATTGGAGATGGGGAACGGAATGGAAGGACTGGAGGAGGAAAGGGAAGGTGTGGAAGTCGGGTTCGACGCCATGGGAGCGCATGCGGGCGAAGACCGACAATGGAGGTTGAACCGAGACAGGGGATTGGGCATGGGCTCGGATGATGTTGTTCCAGACGTAGGATTCGAAGGTGCGGTGAGCGAAGTTGAGAGTCGGGTGCGTTAACGAAATGAGCTCTGTGCTGGTGGAAGGTGGCATCTGGTGAAAGCTAGCGAAACGCATGGAATTTCCACAGCAGGGGGCGAGTTCTCTCCATTGTAGCAGAGGAGAGCTGCAAAGCTTGTAGCAATGACATGAAACGTGGACAAGATCGAAGTTAAAATAGCGATAACCTCGTTCTAAGTATATAGATCTAGTTTTGGATTGAAAAGAAAAGAAAAATTGCAAAAGGCAATTTTTTTAATTATTCGCTAAAATTAAAAAAATGTATTTAAATTCAAAAGATTAGTGAAAAAACTATATTTGAATCTTCATGGCACTCGCTATAGGTATATTTTAAGAGTTTTGATGATTTTTAGTATTTTGCGTTACGGCATGAAAATGCATAGCTAGATTTAAAATATAAGGAAAAATATAAAATCACCTCATTGTATAAATTTGTGTGCAATATGGCGTGGAATTTCTAGCGGATTATTAAATATGTCAATAAATTTATGGAGTAAAGCGTGAAATTTTTCTCTCACTTTTAATTTATGTCTCCCATTATTAATCTGGTTCTCAAATCCTCCAAAAGGCCAGTGTTACATGATTTAGTGACAAAGTATACAGGATCACATGCTTAATTGTCCGCATGGTCCGCTCGAGCCTATAAGACCAATGAACAAAATGGATGAGCTTGTACAAGTAATTTTCCTTCTTTAGTGCGAACTTGCTCACGTACGTCTCTTTGGCCCGCTTCTGCCTTGTGTTTCACATAACTATTTATTTCTATATAAATGGTGCTGCGCTTAATCGTCAAGACAAGGATTAAGGTTGAAATAGAATAGGATAAAATAGACGTGTATTGGCTTGGTGGTATACTTGTGGGTGAAGTTAGCAACCCAAACAATATCGAATTAACATAGCGAAATAAAATAAATCATCTCTTATGCAAATTTAATAAGAAACAATATAGTATAGCAATATAAATACCAAACATGCAAGTACAATGCGATTTTTTTCATGGAAAACCTCTTCAATGTGAAGAAATAAAAAACCACAGGACTACAATCCACCAAAATTTTTCACTATCAACAAAATTGGGTGCACAAAGTTCTCCTCTAGTAAATACTAGAGGTATTAGACCAAACAAATAAAATACTAGAGGTACATAGCAGAAATCAAGAACATCATTCTTAGTAATTTCATCAGAGGTCGAGATTAATCTCATTGATAACACATGTTTTGTTCAACTCACGAAAAAACGTGATCTAGGGAGTATTAAATGAAAATCAAACCGTTTAGAGTTGAGAAGAGTGTGCTACAAACATGCTGACAAAATTTTAACTTAATTGAACCATGAATCAACTTTTGATATCAGCTTGGTGTCAATCACATATGACCCAAAACTTATATTTTCTGTTTTCTTTTTCTCTTGTTACTACGTTTAAACTAACGTTCTTTGTGGCTACCATATAACAGATATAGTGAGAAATCATGGTTCTCCATATGGATTATAAATAGGCTCGAGTTTTTGGACTTGCAATTCATCATGTTCCTTCACTTTACATGGAGTGGACCTAGTCAACGCACGGCATATCGACGACCACTCAGCATGATTTGCAGTTTCTAGATTTGCCCTGATTTTGGCATGCACGATAGAGGGACAGAAAAACTCTCAGGTGATCGCCTGAGAGCGGTCACCGCCTGAGAGTTGTGAACATCGAGTGGTAATGAAAGGGGTGCAATCGCGTAGCGACGCATTATAGGTCTAAAACATGAAAAGATAGGGCAGCTTAAGTAAGGGAGAAGAAGAAACAATGGGGAAAGTTTTGTAACAGTTGGGCATTATAGGTCTAAAACATGGATTTGACCAATTTATTAACTGCGTTCAGAAATCAGTATAAGCTTCAGATTTTTGAGTATAGACTTTAAAGCAATCTACATAATTTCATCTGGACATGTGTATCTTTACCATATCGTTCTGCACTGTAGAAATTAACTGATCTTTTATTACCTTCATCCGTAAAGTATGCTACGCTTAGTGTATGAATCTCCCTGCAGGTGGATGTGATAGAATCTCAGTGGAATGTCTTACAAGCACGCATCCAAAATTCTAATGACTTCACGAACTTGTTGGGTACCATCAAGAGTAAGTAAAATATTTTTATAGGCCTATGATGAATGATTTTGGGTTATTATACTATTAGTGGCATAATGGTAGCATGTATAACATCAGCGACTATATGGAAAAATATGATAGATATCCTTAGAAAAATATATGTTGTTTCGGTACGTACGCGAACAAACTTTTATCTCGAGGGTGCACCATCTGGTTTGTGATTATAGCAATACAGCATCTTCAAGGTCAAGGCACGAAATGATAATTGAAATTACCTGTTGTATTGATACATATACTTGCATAACGAGTGTGGAGAAATGCATTATATAACATCCTACTCCTTTCTGGGGAGCCATCTTTGTGGATGAACTGTAGAGATTGCCATGGAAGAGTATGATGGCGGTGTCCATTCTTGGGATCTTTCATTGATGGTGGAAACTATTTTGTGAGGGCTGCCAGAATAAACTATTCCACCACAAGATACATTATTTCACTAGTGATCTGCGATTTGAAATGCATATTCCTACTATATGTTCTTTCACATGATACATCCTTCATGTTATTGTTTTTTTTTTGGTAAAGTTCATGTTATTGTTTTGTAGTAGAAAATGTACTTAAACATAGTAATAGTTGTTTTGACATGATACTCGGTGTCTTGGCTATGTTTTAAGCATAATGAATTATCTACCCAATCTCAAATAATCATGTCTTATTGTTACTGCATGCGCAAAAGAATCTTTCCTCTATCCTACCACATTGTGATAAGGGAAGTTTTTCATCCCCCTTTTTGTTCCTCATACCGAAGCTTACCACTCTCCATGTACTGAAATGTTCTGGGGATCATGTTTTGCTGTCGTACGACCCGTTTCTGTTATGGGTAAAGTATGTGATTAGGGAAGCTTTATTTTTTATTTGTCTTGTTCGATGCTGATGACAACATAAGAAAAGCATAAAGAAGAGCAAACTCATTTTAATATGAAGTAAACTCTCTCTGACATTAAATATAAGCGGGCTCCATTTCTGATCGTGGAATACCATGGATTAATTATTTATGCAACTCATCTCATGTGATTGCCTTTCTTCAGAAGTGGGTGGAGATTGCGGTGGAATAACTATTTTCTCCGATCATTTGACATTTATGGCTAATCTTTTCTTGATGCATTCCTTTTCGGAGTAGCTTGGATTAGCTTCATTCAATTCATCCGATACAATTGCCTCTCTGCTTAGTTCAGGTTTCTAGGGACAATCATGGTTCCTAACCAGCAACTCGCGCTTCAGATGTTCTTGTCTTTGCGCACTTCCTTTTCTGATGACACCCTTAGACCTTAGTTCTCATGTTTTGTTGTAGATCATTGTTTCTCTGATTGTTTATGCTTTGCATGGCAAGGCTTACATCTCCATTCCATCACGTGTAGGTACTTATCAGCCTTGATTTCTCTGTCTTTCTTAGATATTGGTTCAGTGTCGAGGATACTGGATAGCATATGAAACTTTGCCTCCAGTTCTGCTGGACCGTTGAGAATCAAGATGGTTTTACAAATACGGCCGAACTGGAACAAATTACAGAGGTAATTTATGAGTTCATTTTCATTTGTTTGGTTTGTGTTTGTCCAGGATCTAGATGATTGACTCTACAGCCTCACAATCAAGTGACAAAATGGTCATTTCTCCAACCTTTGACTGCTCTGTCAAAGATGTGTTTCATGCATTGAGAATTGCTACTTGTTAAAGCCAATATGTAAAATAACAGAATTTGGTCAGTCCCTTGACGCAACATTATTCTCATCTTAGCAGTAGAGAGTGAACCTTGATGGCAACAATATTAGAAGTAAAACATCGATGAAGAAAATACTGCATGGGCTAGCATTCTATTGTCGTTCTTTTTGTTGTAACGTGTGAAAGTTCTAGCCTTGCAATGCTTTCCTGTGGACTAGCTGTGTAACATGTATTGGCCAATACACCCTTATGATAATAAGCATAGAAAATATCGCTTTGGCAGGTCTCTTAAAGGCACTCACCCACTAGTATAACCTCGCCTCTTTTATGCGTTCCAGGAATTTAACAAGAAATCCAACTCCTTGTATACTATATTGCGTAGCAGTAGGCTTGCCGGAAGTCAACGGGCTCCATTTCTCAGGCGTTTCCTTTTGCGGCTGAATTTCAATTCCTTCTTTGAGGTAATATTTTCTTGAGAAACACCCAACAATTTTGGTCCTAGGATGTTCACAGGAGCTTTAACTACTTCTCTTCATTGACAGGCGACTGCAAAAGGGGTACTGAATATAGTCAGATCGCATCCCGCCCTTCCTGTTCTGAACCAACCATAGATCTTGCTTTTCTTTAAGCTCAGGCATGTACTCTGGTTATCCTCCAGCCTTGATTTTTTTTTCCTGAGGTGTTTTGCTGCATATTATCTCAAGTGATGCCGAGTCAGCGAGTTAATTCCGGCCACCACTCTTTCAACTCAAGTATGAGCTGGATGCCTTAGTTTGCTAACTGGACAGGGCTTGTTGAATGAGGGATGCCAATCTGTCCCACTAGCAATGGCATTCGTTGATTGGCTGGAGATCGTGGATTGTCTGCAACTAACAGCCAACAAATCAGTGAAAGTTGGATCATCTTTTTGCTAGTCGATCTGGAGCTGCATCTTTCTTTCCCTGTGGGTGCACAAAACTCACAGCTACGCAGATGAAGGCGCTTCATGGTTTACTATGGTTGTTGACTTCAATCCGCTTTTCGACCTAACCTCACCCCTAAATGATTTCAGTGCATGGGCAGTGAGATTGGCAGTGTCTGAAAGGTCTCTTGGATCTCCAATGCTCTGTTTCTAGGTAGTGAAATAGTGGTTTTGGGTGGAGTTTGCTTGCTTGTCTGGGTTTTGTGAAGCGTGGTTTTATGGTGCATAGGGTAATGTAGGAGAATATTTTTGAAGGATGCTTTCTGATGAGTTCAAAGGGTCCTTTCATAGTTTCTTGGAAACATGATATTATAAATCTGTGAAATCTGTGAACCGAGCGACTCTGGTTCTGTCCATTTAATCTGTGTATAAATTACATTTTGTGTGCATGATATAGCCCTGTGACGGTATAATTAAACTGTTGATATACTTTGCCATGCTGCAGGAAATAAATCAAGGTACAACATCCAGCTTTGTCGACAAAAGGGTGTTCATTTTCATTTATCTATGCCTGTCTAACAACGGGCTAAGTGATGTGCTCCTAGATTTTTCCCTAATTTGATATTGTATCTTCCCCAGCAATAGGGAATACAAGGGACTTTCCAACACGGATTAAGTGGCCCATTTCCGAGTTATTCCCTTTGAGCCTTTTAAATACCTATTCAGGTCCAAAGTCCTTCCTATATTACACCACAAACTTTGAGAGAGGAAAGCACCACAAAGATGAGCCAGAGCAACATGAAGTAAACGCTGGTTAACCAAGCCCAAGGCTTTGGCCCTCCCAATTCTGCACCCAATGTGAGACGTCGAAGCACGAGAACTGATATACACCCCACGGACGTACAAAAGAACACGAGCAACGAGAAACTAAGTCCGGCTGCATTTTGGATCCTCAAAGGTTCCCGATACACAATGAAGTTGTATGCAGTGTCAATTAGCCACGGGACACCTATGCCCACGTATATGTTCACTGAATTACTGCAAAACACAGCAAGAAAAAGAAAAAGTGTCAGTTCGAAGATTTCAGTGAACTCGTGGTAGTGCTGGATCATTTGTTTTTAAAAACCAGATGGACTACGTGAATATGGTGCTGCAAGCAAGCTCAATAAATAAGTCACAAAACATGGCCTTAACACATCAGATAAGGGTGACAAGAATATTAATCATTCAGTGTTCCTCATTGTTGAACTATCTTTCATTTCATGAGTAGCTACGAGAGAGACAGTCAAAGAAAGTGTAACTAAACTTGTTCGCATATTTCCAAGTAAAATTTCACACGAAAACTAGAGAAAAGAAGTAAGGAGAGAAGGGCCCCTGCATTTAAGGGAAAGATTTTGTTGCTCCGATATAATGGAGATTTAATAATCAGAACCGGTGAGTTTCTTCCGATCAGCAGAATTACAGTTTCTACATGCAAAACTGTCTCCCAAATACCCCAGGATTATTGGTCGCCGACCATATGAAATAAATAATTTTGGTTGTGATTGGCTACAGATAATTTTCCAAATCCCGATCTCACAAGCGGCCGAGGGAAGGCTTTAAGATAAAAGTAGATTTGACAACTAGTGGTTCGAGAGAAACGATATTTATAATCGTGCACAAGTGGATGCAAGTTTAGAAGGAGGAAAAGATATTTAATTAAGTAAACCTGCAAGTGATGTTTGCAATGGCAGAGTCAGCTGTTGTCTGCCTTTCAGCGGCAATCTTACTAGCAACTAAGTCTGGCCATGACGTTCCACTAGCCAGCGCCGTAAATGCTATGACATAAGCATTTATCCCTGCACAAATACTAAAGTTATGTTTAGTCATATGAATTTCTAAGCAGATAAGAATTGGATATAATAGAATATAAAATTCATGAGATTTTACTATATTCTATCAACTAATTAGTGATTGAAGTAATATAATTGAATATATTAATATCATATCATATATACTGTTTAGTATAAACAATATATCAATATAAATGAACCAAAAATTTTACAAATGGAGATGATAAAAATCTCTCACGATGCTCTTGTTTACTTTTATAATTATTTATTTATTATTTTACTCTTTTTTAATTAATTTATTTTTTTTATTTCTTTCTTTCCCTTCCATCATTCTCTAATAAAATTTTGTTAAAAAGAAAACTGCACTAATAAACCTAAAATATTTAAATACTTAAAATACGTAATAAATATATATTTATATTGAACCTATATTATAAGATAGAATTAAATTCGAATATATAAATATAAATAAAAATAAGGTCAAATGAAAAGCCAAATTATTATTTTTAATTTCTTATATTATAATTCAAATATTATTTATATTGAAATATAATTTTTAGATTTATTAATTTAAGAAGTTTGTTTTTGAGGAAATTTTTTTTTATTATGAAATTAGAAATCATATCTACATTGATCCTATCTCCTTCAAGGCATGATTCTATCCAATTTATATCTCCTAGGGTTGTGCAACGGAAACTGCCTGAACTAGGATTGGATCAATCGATTGGTTTTAGGCGGTCTTAGGGGGTGTCCATCGGATCCCTAGTTCATATTTTTGCAACCTATGGTTGATTGGTCCGGTTCCCGGCTCCAATATGGGAACCATACCACACCGATTATTTTTATTTTTATTTTTTTAAATTTCTGAACAACCCTCTAAATTTATTAGACCAAAAAAAAAAACCCTCAAAATGTCGCCATTATTTCACCTTCCCAACTCTCTTTTCCTTCCTCTTGCTAACCCTAGCATAAGTGAAACCTAAACAGTAATGTAAATTGAATTGTTGATTTGGCTTTCTACTTTTTTTTTTGTCTATCTTATAACACTTGTTTGAACTAAGGAATTTATATTTTTGAATGCTGACATGGACGTATAAATATATTTTTCAATGTGATGATAATTAGTGATTTAGTTCATTGGAACGGAACCGGATCGAACTGGTCAATTCATGGTTCCAGGACAAGTTGGTCCGGTCCATGGTCCCAAAAATTGGGAACTGGTCATCCCGGTCTGGTTTCCAATTCTTGGGCAAGACTAGATTAGACCACACTGAGAACCGATCACCTCTAATATCCCCTTTATATCCGATTTTATCCTATCTTGAGCAACCATCAAACTTAGTATAGCATAAATTGTATCCTTATCTTAAATTTTATCTTGACCATCACATGCAGCCTAAGAATGTAAATGACTACCTTAGACAAAGAAAATTTGTGGCTGACCTCAAATTGCCACACATTCTAAATTGAAGCAAAGATCGGTAACACCAACACTAGCAAGGATTAGGTACCTGTCACGCAGCTAATTAGATCTGTGAGTTCGGTTACCACATAAGCTATTCCACTGATAAAGATTAGAGAGCAAATGAAAGCAATCCAGCCATGAGCAATTTGGCAAGGAGGAACAAAAGCAAACATGAGCCTCCAAGGTGCAAGAAGTGACTGCCACAACATTCGCAAAGCCCGCACATATATGCTGTCCAACTTCTTCGTCTCAGCGTTCTCCAACTGTTTAAAAAACCAGGGAGACTCAAAAAACAAAAATGCAGGAGATTGAAAAAGGACAAGGATATCATTGTCAGAAAATGTCAACATAAATCATGGAGTTCCTCCAACACTGAATGATTGAATTTCATTGCTGATGAGAACTAATTTATACAAACTGCATAAAAATTTGTGAAGTTTTAGTCCATCTTTTCATGGAGATATCATGCCTGGCCAAGAGAAAACAAAACGAAAACTGAAAGCTTGATGACAACTAAGAACTTATGTACGCAGCCTAGCATGTAAATGAAATGGAAATGACTCCCACTTTTTTGTCATGCTTGCATGCCTAAAACAAAAAGAGCATGCATTCCCAGCAAATCAAAGGAACTGGGCCAATGCCCATTACAATAAGGTTCTTCATATGCTTCAAATAGCAAAAACTAAAGAACCGTCCTCAAGTTTCCCTAGTTACATTTTGCACCCCCCAGTTTCAAAACCAATACTTTACAACATCAAGTTTCAAAATCCAACTTTTTGCACCCTGAAAATTTGAAAAGACCACACCTTGTGCCATCCATCTTCAATGGTCTCTTTAACTCCAAGGTAAACAGGATTCATTTTTCGAAACCTTAGGGGGTAAGTGTATATTCTTAAAGTAAAGCATGCAAACTGTACAACAGGAAAATGTTGGGATAGTTTACATTATTTTCACCGAGCACACAACCTGTAGCATAAGAGAGGTCGAGATTGCTTATGTAATTTTCCTTGACAGATAATTTTGACTCTACTAGAGCTTGAATACCAAAATTAAAGATTCTTTCTCTATGCAAAAAAGAAGGAAGTTGCGTACAATTCACTCATTCTATTGTGACTTGATTGTAATCCTTCATATTACTTTCCCCCAATGAGAATGCCATCAACTGATAACCCATGCTACACCATTTCATAAGCTCAAATAGATGCAGTTCTAACGATAAGAAAGCAGAGTACAGATCAAGCGAACCATATTAGGGAGCATAAAAGTGAAAACAAATCAAAACAGTGTCTCCCATATCAAATGAATGATTGATCTTGCAAGTTGCAAGAACAAACACCCAATATGTACATGAGGAAGCATGCATATGAAATTCGAAATGAAGAAAAAAGAAAGAAAAAGGAAAGATGGGCGACATTAGTAACCCTCTAAGTAATGCCTTTTGCCTTGAAGTCTGGCTTTTTATATCAAGCAGTTATTCAACATGATCAGTGGCATCATTTGCACTTTAGAGAGGGACATACAAACCTAAGCATTCCATTAGAATGTTGTCATCCAAAAAGGAGAGAAAAATTTGAAGGTTGCCCTTCATTTAGTTGGGTAGTCCAAAAGAACTAATGTAGATAGCATAACTTACCATCAGCGCGTCAACAAACTGTTCCTTCCAAAGTGAAAGCACATGAATTTCATTAGAGGATTCGGCTAGATCACTGCCAGGTACATTGTGATATATTGGACCTAAAGAATGATCCCCCTTAAATTAAAAGGAACAGGTGGAATAAAGAAGCCAACTAGAAGCATACGGAACTACCATACTCAAATATATTATGTTACTCTTACTTCTGAACATACAAATATTTGTTACTCAGTCTATAACTTCTTATAGACATTATTTTTAGCAAGCCGTGTCATTTACCACATGCACATTATATTGTGACACACACCTATTAGCTCCCGTGGGTTGAATGTGAATGTAACCAAGAGCAGCTGGAAATAGTATAAAATCTAAAAGGGAAAAACATAGTGGTGCCCACCAGAAAATAAATGTCAACCATTTACATGACACAAGGATATAATTAACAATAGCTACAGCTTCTCACATGTTTGCTCACATGGACATGGAAGCAGTGTGTATACATCTGTGCCACAGGCAAAAGAAATTATCAAAGTAAAGAATGTGGTTTAGCATGTCATGTGCAGCAAAACTACCAATAAAGCAAATAAGGGCATAAAAGATCTGCACAGCAGCAACTTCAGAGATTGACCTGTTTCATTTTCAGAATGGATGGAAAAGATGTCCACAATACTCCTTCCATAACTTTCGCCAATTTGACTTATCTCAGAGTGCTCATCATCCACATTGTCCACATGTTTATATGAAGTAGCCTCTTTTGGCACCCAGTCCTCTGGCCTCTCGTCCCTTGCTCTTTTTTTTTTTTTTTTGTGGACAGGCAGAAAGGGCATTATCAATATGAAAAATTAAGAGACGGTCAACTCAATTAACAGATATAATCTGATGAATCCTTAGTTGAAACAAAAGACATCATGTAGATTATTTAGACATACAAAGGAAGCGATAAGTAGGGCCATCGCTTGTCTTGAGCATATGCATGTACCAGAAGTAACCCGAACTGCAACACAGTTAAAAGTGCCTCCCAAAGTGTCACAATGTCAGGAGTCCAAACCTGCATCGATGTCAAACATCCCTGAGTAACAGGTTTGGCAACTAATGTCTCCTTCAACAAGTTCAAACAATTTGTCTGATAACTGCGTCAGATTACAAAGCTTGGTAATCTTAATAGTCAATATAACCATCTATGGCAGGAATTTGTCACTATTTTCTTCAAAAAACAGAACGTCACTTGAAAACACTCTCATATCTGTAACATAAAGAAGCAAAGCGAGAAACTCTATGTTATCACATCCTGTCAGAAAGCCCAATCATTTAAATTTTCGGCAATATTACCTTCAAAATTATGTACAGCCAAAAATAAGCCCAGAAAGACCAAAAGAGCTCCACTACCCAAACGCCAAGATCAGATATCTTCTTCAACTCACCAGCTTTAGGAACCAAGACACAGACAGCATGAATAGGAAATAGGTCAAAGGCAGCAGAGCCTACAAGCGTTCCAGGACCCAAACCTAGGATAAAATTTTTTTGCAAAACATTAGTAAAGCGTTATTTATCTATTTACTTGCACAAAATTAAGCATGGATCAATGTAAACTATAGATCAAGCATTAAGGCTGGAAACACTATTGTAGAAGCTATAAAAATCAGATTAGTATAATGTCCACAAGAGTTGAAGGAAGAGTTCCAGGACCATATTCAAAATAAGCTTAAAACAGAATATTTTTGTGGAGTGTGTCATTTACTGCATATAAATATATAATTCCACAAAGATATCACAAGAAGAAACACTAAGATTTAAATTCTAAAGCACAATCATCCACTGTCTTCAGAAAATAGACCAAATAACAAAGAAATGCGCAACCTGTTATTACTAAGACATGCTTAACATGACCTTTCAAACTTAAAAAAAAATGCACAATATCTGGTCTGTTTGACAAAAAATAGCATAGGTTGCTATTTCGTACATGGCCAAATGGTTTGGATCTTTATCCGAAAGGTCCTATTCTGAAGAAAATACCGGGTATCTTTTTATAGAGAGACAGTGACAGAGAAGTTATGCTTGTTTAGAGAAAATTATGTGATTCCACTGTTCAGAAGACGCCATGAAATCGATATTAAGATGAAAGTGAACTGTATTTTGGGGGTTCCGAAAGTATTGCTACTAGCTATTACAAGTTGTCAACGCAATAAGAGTTAGGTGAGCTGACACGTGCACAAGCTAACACCTAGGATAGACAGAATACTAGAAGCCATTTTTGTCATAGTGGTGAAAGGTTATGTATTATTTTTTGGTATGATTGAAAAACCGTGTTAATTTGTGGTGGCGGTATGGTTTACTTTTCATGCCTTTGAGAGGTCATGTTAGATTTATCACAGTGGTAAAAGGCTGCATCTTTTTTGTGGTATTAGGCCCAGAACAGATCACAAAGTCAACCAGCATTTTCGGGTCATCATTTCTTCAATAAAACTTCTCAAACCATTTTAGAGATAGATCAATCCCCTAAATCCAAGATAAATAGAATTTATTAATGCTAGCTGCGATGGGTTTTGTTTGGGCGAAGAGATCTTGCAAAATAACAAGGAATTTAACACAAAAAGTCACAGCCTTGAACATAGATGGTATTGACAAAGTAAGATTTCATTACTATAGAATGACAAATTGGAGATGCCAAGATGTCATTACTACAGAATGACAAATTGGAGATGCCTTTGTTAATGAACTTTCTTCCATTTCCAGTGAGAATGATACAATCAGTAAATATTAGAAGTTGTCCGGGTAAATGACACTCTTAGACAAAATGAGTATGAGGGTCCGAGACTTACCTCCAGCATAGAGGTCCCCCAGGTTTCTTAGAGCATCAATAGTAGCTAAAGATATCTGAGGGAAGCTAGTTCCAAAAGCCAGTAGAGTAATGTCTGCAATAGTATAATTCCACACCTTTTCTCGTCTAACAACCTCTAAATTCGTATGAGGATCTATCTCTACCACATCATGTGTCTGCTTCACAACATTCTCCATAGAACGGAAAAACCTTTCGGTGATAGCTGATAATCCAATAAAGCAGTAAGCAAGACCAAGGAAATAGAGGAAGGTTCGCAAGGCATCTCCAAGGGCTGTTTCACCAGGAAAAAGCAAGTAGCTCTCACATACTTCATGGCCCAAAATGCCAGACACACCAAGTGTGCTATTACTCAGTGGCTTATGAACTGAGGTCATATTTATCAAGCCCCAGGCACAATTCAACAATGTGGATGTATATGTCAAAGTTCACATTTCCTGCAGCACATTGATCAACATAAACCCAACTGCACAAGGCATCAGAGCAAAAGAGAGCAAGCTTAAAAACCAGTTTAACAAAGCATATCCCACTCAAATAGAAGGAGGAAATCAGCAACATATCCTATTAAAATCCAAGTCCGAGTCTTAGAAAAAGCACGATTTTAATTATTCAACTACATATTCCTATTAAAATCTCAGTCTTGCATGCACAGCGAAAATCTACACCCCTTGGTCTCATTGACAAATTCAATTCACAACGACCTGAAATAAAGCATATTAGTGAATATCTTGGGGACTTAAGGGAAATTTTGATATCTGTAGTATTGATAATATACTTCTAGGAACATTTAAAGACAAGGGAAGCCCTCAGTTCCAGTAGAAAGATAATAGTTCCACCCCTCCAGTTACTTCCATCACCTAAACCGTGTCTCATCAAATTGAGAGAGAAAGGGAGAGACAGATTTAAATCTCATCATGATACTTCTTCACACACCTCATAAGTTCCGAGGTTGCTGGAAAATTCACAGTAGACCTTAACTTCTTCCGCCATTAAGCTCCCCAAAACTCAACTATTATAACGCAGAACATGAGACTAAACTCGCGAAAACGCAGCTTCGAGTGTACAATCGATCGATCTATACCAGCCATCGATAATGCACAGATGAGGCCGTCCCACCCAATTTCACCGCAAGTGACTATCGTTCACCAGATCTTCAACGTCGCTACGACAGATAACACCATAAAAGAAAAGAAAAAGAAGCGCATATTCAAAGCAGTAGACACATTGCGGCGATCAGCTACCCCATCGCAGATTGACCGAGGCAAAGAAGATCCAAAGAGCACAACTGACCGCGATCCGAAAGGAGCCGCCGACGAAGGAATGCAGCACGTCCGAATCCCGCGCGCGCGCTGCGCAAAACGAAAAAGCATCGATCGACGCGCTCGCGCACGCCGAAAAATCCGCACACGAAACGCGCCGACGACGACGCCGCGGATGCGAACCGAACGGAAAGAAGAAAGAAACGGAACGGACGAATGCACGCACGGGGAGCCAGAACTTACGCGAGGAAGAATCGCCGAGGGGAGCCGCCCGCGAGGAGGAGGCGGACGAAGCGACGCCCTGCGGCGAAACGAAACAGAGAAGATCGGAACAGGGTTCTGAGGACGGCGTGGAGACACGTATTATGCGAGGCGAGCAACGCCTACAAGTTGCAGTCTTCAGCGTGACGTGTTCCCCTATTTTAAATGATTTTAGTGGCGCCACCCCGAGAAGATATCGGGTATACAGGAATCGCCAACTCAGCAAATAAGAAGGGCCGCGAATGATGCGACACGTGTCCAAGTGGGCCCAAATTTCAGACTCTCTTCTCTTCTCTCCTATTCCTCTCCCTCTCCCTCTCCTCTGCTCGGCCGAAACTAATTCAGACCCTCTTCTCTCTGCTCGCCGAAAGTCATGGTTCCCGAGGACGAAAAGCAAGCGATGTCGGCGAGCTGTAAATGCAAGCGAAAGTCATGGTTTCAGAGAGAAAACCTAAGCCCCTTTCTCTTAAGCTAAAAAATAAAATAAAAACTGCCATCCCCATGCGCCACAGCACTTGTCGTCGAGGAAGTCAGGCACGGAGTCCGTCGCAATGAGCCCGGCGGCCGCGTCGAAGAAGGGCTCCAAAGGGACCCGCCGGGGAGGGGGTTGGCAGAGTGTGTTAGGAGAAATCAAATTGATTTTGCCTAAAGAAGAAAAGTCTTCAAGCGGTGGCATAGGGCGGTGGAACAGAAAGATCCAAGAAGGCACACGTCATCCCCTCACCTGTCATGCTATGGTGGAATAGAAGACTTTCTTGCACGGAGCATGGTAGACAGCTATGGTGGAACAGAAGGCTTTCTTGCATGGAGCATGACAGACACGTGAGTCAACAAATATAAAAGAAGAGAAGTGCAAGTTGGTCTTCTAATGTGAGCGCAAGTGAAGCAATGATGAGCCACTGTTTGAACAGTAAACCACCTTAGCCTATACAAAAGGCTCAGAGGTGAAGCAATTGAAGTAAGGCCACACGAGCTTAGAGTAGATGGAGAGTTTAGCACTCGACTATATACTAAACACTTTCTTGTCTTGTGTCGTTGGTCTCTTTTCATTTATCTCCTTTGTCGCACTTTATATATGAGCTTCTATGAACCTTAACTTGGTTCTAACAATTGATATCAAAGCTAGTAATGACATCTCTGTCAGTTCCGTTCAATTGCAACTTCCAAAATTGAACGGAAAGAATTTTAACAATTGGTCTGTCTAGATAAAGGTTCTTTTCAAATCTCAAGATTTGTGGAACCTAATGGAGAATGGCTACACCGAAGTGGCCCAAGCTAAAGAATTCAATGCGTTGAGGAAGGAGGAAAAAGATTTGTTGGTGGAATTCCGAAAGAAATATCAAAAAGTATTGTAAGCAATCTTTCAAGCTGTAGAGGAACCAATATTTGAAAAAATATTGAGTACAAAGATCGTGAGAGCAGCTTGGGATATCTTACAAAGGTGATGATTGTGTTGGGTTGGTGTGACTCTAAACACTTCAAGGAGATTTCGAGTTGTTACATATGAATGACTCAGAATCTATCTTGGTGTACTTTGATCATGTACAAACCATCATTAACCAACCAACGGTTAATGATGAAGAGCTCCAGAAGGTACGAGTCGTAGAAAAAATCTTAAGGTCTTTGATTGAAAATTTTGACTATGTTGTTGCAGCGATTGAAGAAGGCTAAGATATATCAACCACGGCGTTGGAGCAATTGATGGGTTCATTATGCTTGCATGAACAAAGAATGAAATAGAAGTCCATTAGTTCAAATCTCGAGCAAGCACTATAGAGTCGGGTTACTCACTCAAATCGAGAAAGTCGTCATGTTGCCCAAGGTCATGGTGCAAATTCAAATTCTACTGGAAGGTATAAAACACATGATAAATCAAAAGTCAAATGTTTTAAGTGTAACAAATTTGGACATTACAAATATGAATGCCGAGGAATTATGGGGGCACGAGCAACCAAAACATGTATATGCCGTTGCTGCTTATGAAAACATGGTGTTAGCATGCAAAACGGATGACTCAAGCGCTATGGATGCCTATATTTGGTACCTCAATGCTGAGTGTAGCAATCACATGTGTGGCCAAAAAAAGCTATTTTCGCAGTTAGACAAGATATTTTGTGGTGAAGTCAATTTCAGGAATAAATACAAAATTATTGTTGCACTTGTTTACTTTGTGCCGAGACTTTTATGGAATTTGCTTAGTGTTGGGCAGCTTTCAGAAAAACGCTATAAAGTTAACATTGAAAATGGAGTTTGCACTATTAGAGGTGTGGACAATAAGTTGATCACGATAGTGCAGATGACGCAAAATCAGATGTTCCCTCTGTCCCTTTAGATGAAGACACTATTGAGTTTTCAAGCAACGACGAAAGATAACAAGTAGCCGTGGCATCTTCGGTTCAGTCATCTAAATTTTTGTGGACTAAAATTACCGGTCTAGAAAAAGATGGTGACTGGCATGCCTTTGATCGATAGTCTAGACCGTCCATGTGAAGGATGTCTTATTGGAAACTAACATCAAGAATCATGTTGAGGTGGAATTAGTTAGACAAAAAATGTACACGCTAATTTTTGTCAATGATTTTACCAGAAAAACATGGCCATATTTCTTGAGAGAAAAATTTGAAGCTTTTGACAAATTTAAAGAATTCAAAGTCTATGTTGCGAAACATAGTGGCTTTAATTTAAGGAAAAATGTCACAAAAAACCCTAAACTATGTCCTCTATGACAATTTTACCATGGATTTTTTTTTTGTGTCACCAAAAATCCTAAACTATGTCACTTATGACAATTTTACCATGAACTTTTTAATGTACCATAAAAAACCTCAAACATACCACTTATAACAAATTTACCCCAAACTTTTTGACCGAGGGGCATTTTCGTCCTTTTCTATTTCTATTTCTATTTCCTTTTATTTTCTCTCAACAGAGGGAAGTCAGCGAGCCGGTGTTAGAGTCGGGCAAGGCTCCAACGGCCCTCACCAGCATCGAGTGAGGGCCGCCCATGCCTAGGTGAGCCTCACCGGTGTTGGGCAAGGGCCGCCCAAGCGCGGGCGGCTAGATTCGGCGAGGGCGCTAGCGAGGGCAGCCCTCACCAGATCTAGCTTAGGTGGCCCTTGCCCTCGCCAGATCCGGTGAGGGTGACCTTTGCTTGGGTCGGGCGAGGTGAGGGGGCGACCTTCACCTGAGTTGGGCGATCGCCAGCTCCCTCTTGTTAATAGAAAAAAAATAAAAAATGACGAAAATTCCCTTTAGCCAAAATTTTTTTGGGGTAAATTTGTCATAAGTTGCATAGTTTAGGATTTTTGGCTTCACAAAAAAATTTCGGAGTAAAATTGTCATAAGTTATATAGTTCAGGGTAAAATTATTACAAATGGCATAATTTGCGGTTTTTAGTGACACAAAAAAAAAATTCAAGGTAAAATTGTCACAGAGGGCATAATTTAGAGTTTTTGGTGACATTTTCCCTTAATTTAAAGACGTTGAGGTTGGATAGAGATAGAAAATTTACTTCCAATGAATTTGACAAATACTGTAAAATTCATGAGGTGAAAAATTAGTTGATTGCTAGCTATACTTCTCAGCAAAATGATATATCATAAAGAAAGAATAGAATAATTTTTGAAATATTAAGAAGTTTGCTAAAGGCTAAAATATTACCTAAGAAGTTATGGGCAGAAGCCGTTGCTTGTGTTGTATTTGTGCTAAAGAGGTGTCCAACAAGAAGTGTTCTTGGAAAAATCCTAGAAGAGGCTTGGAGCGGCAACAAGTAAGATGTTTCATTCCTACAAGTATTAGGGTGTGTGGCATATCCCCATATACCAGGCGAATGGAGAAAAAGGTTGGATGACAAAAGGCAGAAGCGCATTTTTATTGGCTACAATGAGGTGACTAAGAGTTATAGGT
>MU090477.1:0-27943 GCA_014858505.1 Corymbia citriodora subsp. variegata | reverse complement strand
ATTTATTTGACACGTGGATCCACCCCATTTGTCAAATTTCACAAGCCATTCTCAATTTATAATTTAAAATTAAGAGGCATCTAAACAAACTAGGGTAGTTAGAATCTTAGTAAACTCGTACTTGAGTTAGCGTGTGATAATTGATGATGCCTTTATTTCTTGATGGCTTTGTGAAAAGATGGGTGAGTTGCTCTATGAAACTATTGATGATACTTATTACTCTCTTTCGATTTAGCTACTAAATCAAGTGTAAGTGCAGTCCATACACTCCCAAACCTCAAATGGAGTTCATCAAATAAATGGAGTACATATCTTCCATAGTAGTTCCTTCCAACTTGACTGGCCCAAGCAGTTCAACATATTCATCCTTCCACTTACTAAACAAGGTCAAGAAAGGAAAACGATAAGTTAAATACTAAAAAACACATTTTATTTATTACTCCAAATGGAAGCTCTTCTATCCATCTGATAACCCAAAGCACTTCTTCAAATTCGGGCGAGTTTCTCCAGCTCTCTAACTCTTCTGGTACACATGCACAAAATAATCGATCATGTTCTTAACCAAGACAAGATGCAAGAAATTGGTTTGCAAGAAAGGGGCCAGACTTACCTGCTAAACAAGCTCCTATTCGCGTTGTTGAATTTTTCTTTTCAACCAAAGCATGGTGATCGTCATTGTCATTGAGAATTCCTCAAAGGCCCTGTCCATTGCTCGAAAGTAAGAGATCCTCCAAGATCGCTTGAAGTGCAAGATGCTACAAAATCCCAAAAATCCCACTGTAAAGCCAGGTCCTAATCCTGCATAAAACCAATTATGGATATCCAAATTGCCTTCGCTAGGCCTCTCTCCATTCGAATTATCACTTTTGCGCCCATCCCTACCGGGTGGCTCATCTCCAGGACATATCTTTGAAAGAGGAGCTCCACATAGTCCATCGTTGCCGCGATAAACAGATTCGTCGTCCACAGTACGCAGATGGTTGCCGGATGGAATAGGGCCAGAGAGTTTGTTGAAGGACAAATTCAGATGACTGAGGAAGTCCATGTTGGATATGCCCGAAGGGATGGTACCTGACAGTTTGTTTCTGGAAAGATCAAGAGATTCCAAGTTTTGCAGGTCACCAATGTTTGTGGGGATGTGACCACTTAAATTATTCTGAGAGAGATTCATATTTTGAAGTTCAACGAGCCTAGTGAACTCTTCTGGTATTTGCCCATCCAACATGTTTGCAGAAAGGTCAATTGAGAAGAAGTATGAAATCACATCACCATACATTTGGCTGGTTCCCTTTGTGTTAACCATGACATTTAGACCGTCTTCATATGGCCAATCCTCATAATAAAGGGTGCTATCAACCATGGACAAGAATCCATCAATACAATTGGGAATGGGTCCAGAAATATTATTTTGTGCTAGGCTCAAGAACCGGAGATAGCGAAGTTGGCAAAATTGCGGAGGAATGCCTCCAACAAAGTGATTTTTCTCTAAATTAATCATTGCCAATGATTGAAAATGTTTCCCAAATGGAGGTAACCTACTCGTTAATCCATTGTTGCTGAGATCAAAAAAAACCATCTGTTGTAGATTTGACAAACAGTTCGGGATTACTCCACTAAATCCATTCCTATGTAGGCTAAGAACTTGTAATTGCTGAAGATGGCACAAGGATTTCGGAATGTTACCATTTAACTTGTTATTCTCAAATACAAAAGCCTTCAACTTTTGCGATGCTCTCCAACATCGAGGAAGTCTCCCAGACAGTTGGTTCTTTGAGAGATTAATTTCATCCAACTCATCCAACTTACACAGGGAACTTGAAATGCCACCGGTGAGATTATTACCCCAAAGTCTCAATACTGTTAACCGTGGCATCTTGTCTCCGATGTCTTGGGAAACTTGGCCAGTAAGCACGTTGCTTGAGATATCCAAATGTGTAATGTTAGCAGAAATGTCGTAGAGCCAATCAGGAATGTCATATGAGATGCTTGCATTTGACATCGTCAAACTAGTAATGTTCCTCTGTGTTTGAAGCCATTTTGGAAATTCAGGTCCCACTTTGCAATGAGACAAATCTATCTCGTGAACTTGGAATGGTGGAACCCAGGTAGAGCTCACATTTAATGTGAGCTCATTGGAAGAAATATCTAAGCCGGTCAAGCTTTTAAGATTTTCAAAGTGATGATCGCTTACAACTCCATACAAAAAATTATGCTGGACTCGAAGCTCCTTTAAATTCGATAATTGCCCAATACTTTCTGGAATGGTCCCACTCAATTTGTTATTGTGTAGATGCAACTCTCTCAAAGATGATAGCTCCCCCGAATTGGTAGGAATAGAACCTGAAATCGAGTTCAATGAAAGATCAAGGAACTCTAGTTCTTTGAAATCTCCGAATTGATTTGGTAGGTCGCCACTAAAATTATTGCCAGAAACATCAAAGATCTTCCACTTACTCCACACACAACCGTGAGGACCATTTGAGATGACGGAGATTTTCCCATTGAAGTAGTTGCTGCTTAATCGTACTACTTGCAATTTGCAAAGACTGCTCATGTTTTTTGGAAATTCACCTTGTAGCGAATCTAGAGACACATCAAAGAAGGCAAGCCTTTGATTATTCTCAATGATTGCAATGGGAAAAGGGCCTTTGATATGAAAGTTGTCAGACAAATCAATATGTTCTAGCTTGCTCAAGTTATAGGTCCATGGTGGAATATAACTTAAATTATTGGACTCGATAGTGAGGAATCTAAGAGAGGTGAAATTGGCTTGCAAAGAGCTAGAAATATCTTGCAATTCACAGTCGCTCAATTGTAAAGATTGCAAAGATGAAAGCATGTTAATGGAACCAAACCAATCTTTGGCCTTCGAAAGGCCAACACCGGACATGTGCAAGTATCTCAAGGAAGATAATTTTGACAGCCAATCAAGGTCATTCGAGTATAAATGACCTAGAATAAAGTCATTACTAAGATCCAAGTATTGTAATTTGGAAAGGTTATTGAGTTGCCTAGGAATATCTCCGTCGAAGCCTGCGTATGAGAGGTTAAGGTACTCTAGTTTCTGAAGAGAAGCAAGGAATGTTGGGATTTTTTGGGCTGAAAAGTTGTTGACGCTAAGATCCAAATACTTCAGATACTTCAATTCAGTTAAAGAAGGAACAATGTTACCTCCCAACCTGCACTTATTTGAAGGTTCGAGCATGTCGATATCTTCAGTACATGGATTATGGAGATCGAGCTTTAGGACATGGCCAGTCTTCTCATCACATCTGATTCCTTCCCACTTGCAACAGTCCTCACCAATCCATAATGACAAGTGTCTCCAAGGATCAGAGAGACCATGCTTGAACTTTAGAAGAGCTTCCCTCTATGCACCAATACAACTTACATTGGTGGAAGAAATGGAATGACCGAATTTGGTTACTTGAATGACTAAGAGTGCTACTAAGAAGGTAGACACAAGGCCGTAGCAAGGCGCCATGGGCTCTTTAGGATCTAACAGCATGTATTGCTTGGTCTTTGATTCACCAAGAAAAGGGTCACTATAATATATTGTTGGGGGTCATTTTCTGATCACTGTCAATCATGACTTGCTAGAGGATGACTCTTACTTTCCACGTCAATGACTTCCAAGACCCGCCAAACGGTCCACCCATCAAAATCAATCCGAATCGCGCATCATCTTTAGTCTTTGCAATAAGGGTCAAAGGAGGACGGCAAACAAATCCGAAGAGAGACGTATGCTAACGGCACTGCGTGCGTTTGAAACTAGCTATTATCAGTGTATGATCTACAGAAATTGGTTATTGCGGGTGTTGACCATCCACGCACCCCATTTTATCACAAAATGACCAGTATTATGAAAAATAAAGGAGGTTAGTAACCTTCATTTTTTAACAGAGAAAGGTAACATCCCTTTTATTTAAGCAACATCCATATTAGTGACCTTTTGAAAATTTATATGAATATCAATTCAATTTTAAATTTTTCAATTTAGGCCGGAAATAATTAATGTGACAGTTTAGTTAGCACTAACCACCATACATGACATGGCTGGTGATTAACGTGGGGAAGTTATTTGAGCACTGTAGTTTTGCAAATTTTTTAGATTTTTCTTTCTTTTTTCTTTTTCAATTTTTTACTCTTTACTTTCCTACTGAATGCTACTATTCATCATCTCCTAAAGAGACCATGAACACCAAATCGTCCCCAAATCTAGGCTTTTTTGAAGTTCGATTTTTCCTTGAGATAATCTTCTTGTCTCCCCAAATTGCGTCCATTGCTCTGTCAAGGTGGAGCCTGACATCGTCTCGCTCGACGGCCGGGACTTCCTTGAGACTGACGCCGAGATCCGTGATGACGGCAAGCTTCATGTCGCCTTGAGAGAGCTCAATGCATCAAGGCAGTCCCTTGGGTTCGGCTCCTTCTTCAAGTTGACCTCAAGGTCGTCTAAGTTTAGGGGTGACACGACTTACACCCTAAGCTTGTCTTACAACCATTTCTAGAACCTCACTGGCCAGAAGTAAGGGTCGCCGGCCATCACCAACATGCTAACGTGCCTGTCGGTCCTTGCTGGCAGAGGAAAGGATGAATATTAGAGAAGGGAAGAGTTGGGAAAAAAACAGAGAAAAAAAAAATAAAAAAATTTGAGAAATTTTTTTTTCAAAACTACATTCGTTTAAGATCCTCCACATTAGGTACCAATTATGCCACACGAAATGGACAGTATTGATTGGATCACCATGTCAGCAATTTCCACTTTAAATTGAGTGGATGGACTTCATTGAAAAATCCTAACAAAATTTAGGATTATATTGGCCAATTAAAAAATTTAAGATTGAATTGAAATCCATACAACTAGTTTATGATTTTTTTGGTAACTTCCCATATAAATACAAAGGACAAATCCTGTGATGGCTTTTAGATAGGTGGATCTTTGTGCTTGTTTTCAAAAGTTCTACATTTTTAAGAAGAATCTCTCCATTTGAACTCGTGTGAAAGAAAAACCAAAAGTTTTTTAAATGAAAAGGAAGGAAAATATTTGCAAAATTACAACGTTTTAGGAAATTGATTCAAATGGTTATAGCATTACATGACAATTTGAATGTTACATTTTTGTTTTTGTTTTTGTTTTTCTGTAAAAACTGTTCTGGATACCATATATCAACGATTTTAATGTTCTCAAATGTATCCTAATTTTTTTGCCAAATTACATTGGAAGAAACCCTTAGATCTTTCATGAAATGGATCTCATATTTGCCTTTTGGACTAGATAACTAATCTCATATCTACATTCAATTTTCCGCAATTATATGGCAATGAGAGGCTTTTTCCACACTGGTAAGTGTCAACAAATTATTGGAGAAAAAAAAAAGACCAGTGACTTGTTTCCGAATGTTGGAATTTATTAAGAAATTATTTGAAATTATTAATTCTTTTGCAATTTGCAAATTATCGGATATTGTACTAACTAACCAACTTTTATATGCATAACTTAAAAAAAAGTTTCAAATTTACTAACTCTTACGTGAAACTTTCAACCTAAATTAAAATAAATTACCAACTTTTGCCAAATTGAATTACCAACTTGTTTCGAATTATCAACTTCCGTTTGAGACAAGGCCTGAACATAAGAAGAGCTACTCTCGTTGTACCAATACAGCTCACCTTGGTCGAAGCTTTGGAATGACCGAATTCAGTTACTCGAATGACAAAGATGGCATATAAGAGGGTAGACATAAAGCCACCGCCATTGATTCTTTAGGACCTGAGAACAAGTATTGCTTCAATAATGTGAATAATGGTCTTGATTCACCAAGAAAATAGTCACTATAAAATGTTCTTCAGGTCATTTTCTGATCACCGGCCATAATAACTTCCTAATGGACGACTCCAATTTTCTAAGTCATGCCTTCGGAGACCCGCCAAACGGTCAACCCATCAAATCAACCCAAAACGTATGTCATCTTTATTTTGTAATAACGATCAAAGTAGGATCACGAACAAAAAACAGGAAAGAGAGGATGCTGACGACACTACGTGGCTCTTAAGACTGGCGATTGTCATTTTCAGACAAAAATGAAGGTGGAAGCTCGATTCAGAGAAAAGCAATGGCATGAACAAACAAAAAATTAAATACAAAGATGATAAGCTGTTGACATTTAAGGCAAGGAGTTATTTGCATACAGAAGTTGGTGTGCGGTCGAAGCAACCTGGTTGCCATAGTGGCCATGTATCACGGATCTAGCGGTTGCCACCAAAACTGGAGAATTTCAGGTAAAGCGTCGCAGATCTGGTTCAACTTCTCTTTCAGAACATTAAAGAGGCTTAGGCGTTGGAAGAAAACAAACCCCCCGAGAGTCTGTCCATTCGATTTCCTTGTATGTTCGCTTCTTTGTACGGTTTAATTCCTATAATTTCCTTTAAATATATTTTCATATCAATATCCTTTAATTTTTTTGGGATTTGCATTTCATTGCACTTAGATTCTTAGATTCATCACTCCATCCATGTGTCATTCACACACTTCATGCTCAAGGGTGCAACCATTAATACCCAAGGCTATACAAAGTCATATCTATTAAGGTCTCCTAAAATAATCTTGCCAACATACATGCATATGTATATAAACATAGATTTAAGTTAATGTGTTGAGAGAAAGATAAAATTCAAGAAAGTGAATAAATTTAGGAAAGAATCAAACTAATTGTCAATGAGGGAAATTTGAAGTCAATTTTGCAAAATAAAACATCGATGGGATGTGTTGGTAATTTGTGACTGTATTACGGTTGGATCAATTTTGTTATAACACATTATCATAAAATATGCTAACCACAATAATGTGCTTTTCGAAGAATTCTACCAAAGTTTGGACATGCTATAGGATCGATTTATCATAATTCTAATAGTGTTTATTTTAAAAAAATTATAATCCTAAATATTCTTACATGAATGATCAATTATCTCATATTTTGATGAGAATGCTATATTTTAATATTTATAAGTGAAATATCTCGTTCCTATGATCACCCAAGGAAAAGTCCCAACTCCCCCCTTGTTGACACTTATTATGGGGTTATGAGATTGCATTGATTAGCCTTGACTTCTTTCTTAATTGGTCAAAAAGCTACCTAGGATGAAAATATTTTTTATTGAATAATTATTTCAAGTGATCATTTTTAAAATAAAAATATTTTTCACATCATTCATATTCCATAAAATAAATGAAGTAAAGCCAAAGATTTGTCTATCGGAAGTTTATCTCCTTATAATTGCTACATGATGTCATCGATCCAACCAAATGTTTTAGCCTTTTGGGATTTTCAAACATTTGCAAAGAAGGCTAATGATTTAACACACTTGTACGTCACATGAGAATTGCATCTTTTCTTTTGAAACTTTTCGACCTTTCACTGTTGGGAGTCCATCTTATGATACTTGTTTGTTCTCATGTAGTTAGCTGAATTCATTCCACATGTAATTGCGTCATTTTTTATTTTTATTTTTGCGCAAAGTGACACTAGACTTTCTTGAAAGGAGAAGCGCCAGACGCGCTAACATTTATAACAAATTCATTCAGGAAAGTGGATTTTCGCTTACAATAGCTTGGTCAAGCTCTTGAGATTTGTAAAGTGGAGTTTCGCTTACAATTGCATTCAAATATCAACGTTCATGGCCTCCGGATTGGATAATCGGCTAATATTTTCTGAAAATATTCCCGCTTAATTTGTTGCCTTCGAGATGCCACTCTCTCGGAGACATATCTCCCCCACTGTAGAGGGAATAGGACTAGAAATTGAGTCCCATTACAGATCAAAAGATCATTTTGAAATTTCTGAATTGAATCGGTAGGTGACGGCCGGAATTGTTATTAGAAACATCAAATATTCTTCAAGTTACTTCATCCACAAACCAAGGCAACGTCTTTGGTGTCAGAAATTCACCTACTTGAACGAAAAAAAGTGCACATAAGAGCTTAGACTCTCAAAGCTAGTTTAGGACGACCTAGCTCTTCGCAATTTCCCAACTTGGCTTTAGATGAATATATTTTCACCGCTTGAAAGCGTGATTACCAGCCACGAGCTAAGATCGATGAAGGGTTCTGGAAGTGTCTCTGGTGAGTATCGACACCGGCAAAGGAGCTTCCACCAATTACTCGGCCAAAAAAAAAAAAAACAGATTAGAAAAGAGCACAATCGGTGCAACTTTGGAAACAGAGATCAGTGGCAATGAGTGGTGCCGGACGACTTTTGGAGGTAGCGGCGAGGACTTGAGGACCAGAAAAATCTTCAATTTAGAGGAATTTTCTACTATCGTGTGAGTGATGATGAGTGCTCTGCTCTCCTTTGTTCTCTGGTTCAGTTGTGGCCTTGCGTATGGTGGCCGGCGATGGAGGTTCGACAGTGGCTTTTGTGTGGACTGGAGTTGACTGAGGCGAGCGCTGGTGATACAAGAAAGGTACCCAGAATCAGCGCTATTGATCTGAATCGAAATTGAGCACCAGAGAAGGAGAGAGAACTTTCACTTTCATTTCGGTCCACCGAAGAAATGGAGGATCAGATCTCCATCGAGCTTCAATCATGGCCGTTCTTCTTGAATCAATTCTCGAGGCTAAAGTCTGCTCTCGTGAGGATGTTCGTGCCAGTAAAATTATCCAAACCGGGGTTTCGATCGTGATTTTCAATTTATAAATAGATTGTTAGTTGTATGTTGTGCGCGTACATATTCTATTTTCAATGAAAGGGATCCGTGAATGTCACGTGGAAGTGCGCTATGTGTCATGGATTTCAGTAAACAACCGGTGATGTTAGCGTGATGATCAATTATGTCATTGTTTAGTTCGGGAGACTTATTTCTAGGGCTTCTCAAAAAAATTTAACCTCAATGGTGATAGGATACTCTAGCTCATGCATCGGATATTCTTTCTAACAATTGCATTTAATGTTGTTTCCTTGACAAGAAAGTTCAGATAACACATTTAGCCACATGCTTAAAACAATAACAATTTATCTTTGCACGGTCTAGTTAAAATTTATGATGAAGATTCTATCTAAACAAACTAGGGAAGTATGTATCTTAATACTCACCCTCGAGTTGGTGTGTGATGCCTTTTAAGTTCTTAATGGCTTTGTGAAGAGATTGCGATATTTTTTGGAAAAACCGTCGATGACACTTAAGCAGTCAAGTGCTATTTACCATGACAGTGCACCCAATACGCTCCCGAACTTCAAATCATGCAGAGTTCAGATGGGGTTGATGAAAAATAGGAGTGTATCTTCTATAGTAGCTCCTTCCACATTGATTGGTCCACACAACTAAACATATTCATCTTGCCACGTATTAGAAATTGACAAGAGAGGAAAAAGAAAAGTCGAAGGCTTAAAACACATTCTGTTTATTGCTGTAAACGTATTTTCTTCCGTCCATCTGATAACCCGAAGCAGTTCTTCAAAGCAGGGCAAGTTTCTCCAGCTCTCTAAACTCTTCTGGTACACATGCCCAGAATAATAAACAATGGCTTCAACCAAGATAAGATGCAAGAAATCGGTTAGCAAGAAGGGGGCAAGTATTACCTGCTAAACAAGCTCCTTTTCACGCTGTCGAAATGTTCTCTTGAACCAAAGCATGGTGATCATCGTCATAATCAAAAATTTCTCAATGGCCTTGTCCATAGCTCGGAAGCAGGAGATCCTCCAAGATCCCTTGAAGTGCAGGACACTACAAAATCCCAGAAATCCGACTGTAAAACCAGGTCCCAATCCCGCATAGAACCAATTGCGGATATTCAAATAGCCTTCGCTAGGCTTATCTCCATTGGAATTATCACCGTCGCGGCCATCACTACTGGGTGGCTCGTCTCCAGGACAAATATTCAAAAGAGGAGCTCCACAAAGCCCGTCGTTGCCGCGATAAACAGATTCATCGTCCACGGTGCGTAGATGGTCGCTAGATGGAATAGGCCCGTAGAGTCTATTGAAGGACAGATTCAAATGACTAAGGAAGTCGATGCTGGATATGCTCGGGGGGATGGTACCTGACAATTTGTTTCTGGAAAGATCAAGAGATTCTAAGTTTTTCAGGGCACCGATATTTGAGGGGATATATCCACTCAACTTATTTTGGGAGAGGTTCAGATTTTCAAGTTTGACGAGCTTAGTGAACTCTTTCGGTATTTGCCCATCCAACATGTTTGCTGAAAGATCAATTGTGCAGAAGTATACAAGCGTAATTCCATAGATTTGGATAGTTCCCTTTGTGTTAACCATAATATCGACACCATCGGTGAAAGTAATAGGACCTTCCCAAGGATCATCCGCAACTACATTAACCATAGACATCATCCCGTCAAAACAATTGGGAATGGGTCCAGAAATGTTATTTTGTGCTAGGCTCAAGAATTGGAGATACTTAAGTTGGCAATATTGGGGAGGAATGCCCCCAACAAAGTGATTTTTCTCTAAATTGATCACTGACAAAAATGGAGTTCGTGGCCCAAATGGCAGTAACCTACCTGTGAATTCATTGTCGCTCAGATCAAGGAACCCCATTGACCGCATATTTGACAAACAGTTTGGGATTTCTCCAGTAAACCCATTCCCACGTAGGCTAAGAGTATACAATGTCCGAAAATGGCACAAGGATTTCCGAATCTGGCCATATAACTTGTTATCCCCAAATAACAAATATCTCAACATTTGTGATGCTCCTGAACATCGAGGAAGTTTCCCAGACAGTTGATTCTTTGAGAGATTAATTTCATACAGATACAACTTACACAAAGAACTTGGAATGCCACCGGTGAGATTATTACCCTCAAGTCTTAGTGTCATTAACTGTGGCATCTTGTCTCCGATATCTTTGGGAACTTGGCCTCTAAGCAGGTTGCTTGAGATATCCAAATGTTCAATATTGGATGAAATGCTGTGGAGACAATCAGGAATGTCATCTGAGATGCTTGCATTTGACATTACCAAAGTGGTAATATTATGCTGTGTTTGAAGCCATCTTGGAAATTCAGGGCCGACTTTGCAATCTGACAAATCTATCACATGAGCTTGGAATGGTGGAACCCAGGTAGAGCTCACATTTAATATGAGCTCATTGGAAGAAAAATCTAAGTCGGTCAAGCTTTTGAGATTTTCAAAGTGAAGTTCGGTTACAACTCCATATAAAAAATTACTCCCGAGTTGGAGCTCTTTTAGATTCGATAGTCGCCCAATACTATCTGGAATGGTCCCGATCAATCTATTCCACGTTAGATCTAACTCTCTTAGAGATGATAGCTCCCCCAAATTGATAGGAATAGAACCAGAAAACAAGTTAGATGAAAGGTCAAGGAGCTCTAGTTCTTTGAAATCTCCGAATTGATTCGGTAGGTCACCGCTAAATTTATTGCTAGAAACATCAAAGATCTTCCACTTACTTTGCCTACAACCAAGAGGACCATCTAAGATGACAGAGATATTCCCATTCAAGTTGTTACCTAATAATTGTAACACTTGCAATTTGCAAAGGTTGCTCATGTTTTTTGGAAATTCACCTTGAAGTGAATTTCTAGATGCATCAAAGAAGGCAAGCCTTTGATTATTCTCGATGTTTGCCATGGGAAAACGGTCTTCATTAAGAGAATTGCAGGATAAATCAATATGTTCTAGCTTGCTCAAATTATAGATCCATTGCGGAATAGAAGAGTTTATATCATTGGACCCGATATCGAGAAATCTAAGTGAGGTGAAATTGGCTTGCAAAGAGCTAGGAATATCTTGCAATCCACAATCATTCAATTCTAAAGATTGCAAAGATGAAAGCATGTTAATGGAACTGAACCAATCCTTGGTCTTCGAAAGGTTAACAGAGGACATGTGCAAGTATTTCAAGGAAGATAATTTCGACACCCAATCAATATCGTTTGAGGTTAAATAATCATGACTATAACAACTAAGATCCAAATATTGTAATTTGGAAAGATTATTGAGCTGCCTAGGAATATTTCCGTCAAAGTATGCATATGAGAGGTTAAGATACTCCAGTTTTTGAAGAGAAGCAAAGAACATTGGAATTTTTTGGGTGGAAAAGTTATTAACACTAAGGTCCAGATACTTCAGATACTTCAGTTCAGTTAAAGAAGGAACTATTTTACCTCCCAGCATGCACTTATCTGAAGGTATGAATATGCCATCGGTTTGTTCAATACATGGATTGTGAAGATTGAGCTTTAGGACATGACCGGTCTTCTTGTTGCATTCAACTCCTTCCCACTTGCAACATTCCTCTCCCGTCCATGACTTTAGGCGTCTCCAACGATCAGTAAGACCATGCTTAAACTTTAGAAGAGCTTCCCTCTCTGCATCAATACAGGTTACATTGGTCGAAGCTTTGGAATGACTGGTTTTGATTACTTGAATGAGAAAGATTGCCCATAAGATGGTAGACACAAGGCTAGGGGTGTCAAAAAGACCTGAGCCGACCCGACCCGGCCCGGCCCGACCCAACCCGACCCTAAACTTAGGGTATTTTCCGATACCGGCTCCATACTAGGACCCGACCCGAAAATACCCTAAATTTAGGGTCGGGTCGGGTCAAAACGGGTCGCACGCAAGCCTTTTTGACACTGGTACCGTTCGTGCTTTTTGGTCCTCATCCATTGAGGGAAAATGGTAAAGTAAGATAAAATAAACAAAAGAAAATAAGTTTTTATCTCTCTCTGTACGTTTTGGCTTTTAACTCTCTAGAGTTTTTGAGCTAAACAAGAAATTAAAACCAAATTTGTAAAGGGTCATGCTTTGACCCGACCCGACCCGACCCGACCCGACCCGACTGTTTGGGTCTAATGCGTTTCGGGTCGGGTCGGGTCGGGCCAAAGCATGACCCTATAGGATTAGGGTCAGGTCGGGTAACATCAAAACCCGACCCGACCCGACCCATTGACACCCCTACACAAGGCCACCACAAGACGCCATGGGTTCTTTAGGACCTGATAACAAGTATTGCTTTAATCATGTGGAGAATGGTCTTTGATTCACCAAGAAAAGAGTCGCTATTAATATTGTTGAGGTCATTTTCTGATCACCGTCCACCATGATTTCCACAAGGACGACGCCAACTTTCCAAGTCAATGCCTTCCAAGACCCGCCCGCCAGATGGTCAACCCATCAAAATCACCGTCCACCATGATTTCCACAAGGACGACGCCAACTTTCCAAGTCAATGCCTTCCAAGACCCGCCCGCCAGATGGTCAACCCATCAAAATCAGCCCAAAAACGAAGGAGTGATGCTAACAGCACTACGTACATCTAAGACTGGCTCCAGAAATTTGTTATTGCCAGTGTCCACCATCCAACCCACCCCAATTTATTTAAGCAATTCTAGATTAGTTATCTATACCCCGATGTAAATGCAAAAGAGAAACCTGATGAGAACCTTCACGTAGCTGGACCTTTGCGTTTAGTGTGGAAGGTTTTTCATTTTTAAGAAGAAAATCTCTCCATTTGAATGACCAGTGAAATAGCACAATCGTGTTAAAAAAAAAAAAGCAAAAGTTTTTTATATGAAAAGGAAGGAAGAATTTTGCAAATAAATTCACTTTAGGAAATTGATTCAAATGGTTAGCGCATTACATGATAATTTGAAAGTTACATTTTTCTTTTATATTATTGTTTCTGTAAAAATTGTTTCGGATGCCAAAGGGGAATGATTTTATTGTTCTAGAATGTATCTTAATTTTTTGGCCAAGTTACGTTGGAAGAATCTCTTCGATCTTTCATTTAGTGGAATTCACAAATGCCTTTTGGACTGAGATAACTAATCTCACATCTATATTCAATTTTCCGCTATAAAAATGGCAACTAAAGGCCTTTTGACATAGGTAAGTGTTGAAAAACCGTTGGTAAAAAAATGATCTGTGACTTTTTTTCCACGTAACGTGTTGGTAATTGATCAAGAATTTTACTGTTTGTATAAAAAATGACCTCCTAGCATGCACATATATGAAGGTACGAAGATGTTAATATCAACCTCTTCAGTATATGGATTATGAAGATCAAGCTTTGGGACATCACCAGTCTTTTCGATGCATTCAACTCCTTTCCACCAGCAACATTCCTTATCAGCCCATGAGGACAAATACTTCGAAGATCAATGAGGGCCTGCTTGAACCTCATAAGAGCTTTCCTCTCCGCACTAATACAGCTTGCTGTGGTCAAAACATTGGAATGACCGAATTAAAACTTGAATGACGAAGATTGGCCAGAAGAGGGTAGACACAAAGCGATGGTAAGACACCATAGGTTCCTCAGGACCTGTGAACGAGTATTATTTTGATAGTGTAGATAATGATCTCGATACATCAAGAAAAGTTATTGGAAAATGTTGTTCAGGCCAATTTCTTATCACTGTCCACCATGACTTCCTAAAGGATGACTCCAACTTTCCAAGTCATGCCTTCCAAGACCCGCTAAATGGTCAACCCATCAAAATCAAGCCAAAATAAATATCATCCTTTATCTGGAATAATGATCAAATGAGAACCACATAAAGTGGAGAAGAAAGGGGATGGTTACGACACTATACAATGAAGAAGAAAGGGGATGGTTACGACACTATACAATGAAGAAGAAAGGGGATGGTTACGACACTATACAATGAAGAAGAAAGAGAATGGTGACGACACTACGTTTACCTATAAGACTCTGTATGGTTAGTGTGTGATCTCCAGAAATTTGTAATTTTCCGTAATTATTTTTCCGGTAATTTGTATAGAATAAAAGAGGCTTAGGCGTTATAAGGATACAAACACGCATGCACAATCAACAGTCCACCGAGAGTTTATCCATTCCATTTCTTGTATTTTCGCTTCCTTCTACATTTTAATTCCTATAATTTCTTTTTAAGATATTTTCCTTTCAATATCGTTTAGTTTCTTCACAATTGACATTTCATGGCATTTTGATTTGCAGATTCATCACTCCATCCATGTCTCATTCACGCACTTTGTGCTCAAGTGTGGAACCGCGGAGCAATCCCAATCATTCTCCAATTGTCTAAAGCTTGGATTGGCTTATACCTCATCAATTTATGTCAACACTCATTTTGGCACGCCCGGAGAGGGGGGGGGGGGGGGGGGGAGATTTTACTTAGTACCAGTTTGGTGGCCACGCATATTCTTTTATTGAGATTAACATATTCAGGTTACGTGAAAGGTACAATTATCATATAAGACATTTCTTACATAGAAGTTTATATAACATATCACTATTTCTTACATAAAGATATTGTTCTATGTTGTAATTTTACACAGCAATTATGATTTCAATAAGAAATTTAGTTTGCATGGGTTAATGTCTACTTATATGACAACATCATCTATACTATTGGTAAAGTAAAGAGGAGTTCCTATTTTTATGAGATCTCAATCATTTATTTGTTCCCAGCTATCCTCAATTAATTATTTTACAAATAATATATCAAAGACAAATGCGTAAATATATAATTTTATGCATCATATATGTCAAATTTCGGATTCAAATCTTTTTACCCTACAATAACCTTCCAAAGGAATTTCAAATATTCTTCAAATAACGTTTTTGTTACATATGTATGCATTGTTTGCATTTTTTTTCTTTTTGTCAATTTCTATGCAATGTGTATTTCTCTTGATTTCATGCATTCAAATATTTTTTAATAGAATGGTTTTACTTAATCTTTCAAATTTCGCGTTTTAGCACACACGCAACACGGGTGCTCGATTCCTAGTTTCATATAAACAAAAGAATGGCGTGAGGAAAGAAACAAGAACTCTGCATCGCGAGAAATGGTGTCCATTCCATTCTCTCAAAGCCCAACTTGCAATTCAAGTATAACGAGCTTGGTTCAGCCCAACATCATCATCGTATATCGAAATTATCAATCGAAGTTAGCAAAATGTCCTCTCGATTCCACATTGAATGGCTTTTGGTGGACTTGGATTTACCGAACCGAAAACGTCTGCACCACATTCACATGTGTAACATCCTGAGAATCGACCCCATTTTGGGATTTTATAAAATGGCAATATTAGTCGAATACCTAGTCAGTACAAATATTCCAAACTGTTTCTTCTTGGGATAACGGATTACAGAAAGGCGTCAATAGGAAACGATACGCGTACGACTTGCAATTTCGATCATGAATGAACCCTTCGACCATGAGGACTTGGGCGGGAACGATATCCTCTAAGTACTAGATTATTAAGGAAACGGAAATAAATTGATTCGACAGAAGTATGAAGTTGAACTGCGGGTGATTTCCGCACGACTTTGATACGAACTACGAACGACGTTAAACCGAATCCTTTTCATATGGTGCTCGAGATTATCAATTGAGCCCCCAAGATCACACGATAATCGAGGGACATCCTTGACTTGAGAATTGACGTTAATGTGGATCAAAGAATGGTTGACCACGGGTCAAAAGTAAGGAAAGTCCTAAAAGGGTGCTCGATAATCCAAATTGTACTACGGTTGCAATCGACTTAATTTAGCCCCGATTTTTAATCCGATTTTGGGAATCAACTTCTCAATGATATCAGGAGTAAATATTTGGACGTCGCCTCATTTATTTTGGGATTTTTCGTTGGATGCGGAAGTGTCGGAAAAGCAAAAATTGGATTAGGTTTCGAGCTCGCAGGTGGGCCGGCCCAAGACCGGTAGCCCAATGGGCCTTGCGCCCATTCAGCCCAGCCCAAAGGGGGCCCAAGCTGGCCCAAGTTCCCCTTCCTTTCCAGCCTATGGGCTTCTCTCTTTTGGCATTTTCCTTTTGTGCCCAAGTGGGCATTGTTTTTGCTTGTTTGTGATTGGCTCTTGAACAAGTGGCTTGCCCACTTGCCTTGGCCCTTATCCAAGTCTTCAATAGCCCCTTCTCTCTCCTCCTTTCTCCCCAAATTCATCCAGCATAGCAGTCCCTCTCTCTCTCTCTCCCTTTTTCTCTTCCTTTTCTCTTCCATTTCTGCTGTTTCTTGATGTCCTTGCTGTTTTCCAACCGGAAAATTGCCTTGCCACTGTCACTAGAGCCGTCGCCACCACCCAAAGTGTAGTCCCCAAAGTCAGGGAGCCAGCCGCGCACCTCCGGTCACCCCTGGTCGCCGCTAGCCACCTGTTTCGGCCTTTTTCGTTCAGCTGCACTGCTTCCGCGCGAGCAGTGTTCCGGGGGTTGTTTTAGCCCGTTTCGGTCACCGTTTGTCATCTGTTGTCATCCCTAAGCTTACCCTTCGTAGCCCTCATTCCCCTCTACGCACCGGTGTCGCTGGATTTCTGATCCATGTAAGTTAACTTTCTAATCCTTGTTTAGGGGTTAATCTTGCTTAGGGGCTAACTAGTGTATTTGTGTGTTTGTGTTTAATTAAGCTTGATTGGTTGATTAGGCTGGTTAATTAAGGCTGACTAGGGTTAGTTAATTGACCATAATTAGTAATAAAGTAACTAAGGTTAATTAATTAAAGTAACTATGGTTAGTTTTAAAAGTAATCAAGGTTAAAAATTAATCATAGTTAGGTTAGATTAACTAGGGTTGAGTTAATTGATTAACCATGGTTAAGTTTATTTACTTTTATTTATTTATTTAATTTCGGACGAATTTACTAGTCACAATTTACTGTTTACGATTACTGTTCATGGCACTGTTCATAGAAGTAAATTGTAACATCCTGAAATTCGAGCCCTTTAAGGGATGAATGAACATTAATTTCGCCAATGCATTGTTGGTTGATCTCACTCGGAACTGATCACTCTTGAGATACTAACCTTGAGGGGAAAGGCTAATGAGGACAGAACTCGTGCAACTAAAGAACTTGACCTGGGAAAATGACTCGGCCGTGAGACTTGCGTAAGGATGATCCTGTAGTCATGCAGGCCGATTTCAGGGACGAATAGAAGTCGATTCGCGGACAGAAATAATGGGACGACGGGTGATTCCATCTACTATTATCGAATCCGTGAACAGCCCTATGTCGATCCTTGATAATCGTGTACTTTGAAATAAGAATCGATCCTTCGCAATTTCATGTCGTCAAGGATGTCCATGTGTCGAAAAATCTTGAACGTGAATTGGCACGAGTCGGTTACGCGTGAATCCTCAAAGCCGCCTATCAGTCTGAGTTGTACCAAAATGGCATTCGGGCGAAATTGACAAGGCACGAGAATCCAAGACTGGACTTCGAATTTTCGGGAATGTCCGAGACGGACATTTGGACGATGCTTCTTCGATAGTCGATAGTGTAAGATGAGCCGAGTATTTGGAAAAAGGGATTTTCGGACCGAGGAAATGAGCCTACGAGGACGTGGGCCGGGCAAGAACAATGTGGGCCTAACGCCCAAGGTGGGACAGCCACCATGGAAGGCCCGAGGCAAGCAAGTGAGCCCGTTGGGCCAAACCGACCCTTTACCCTTCCGAGCCAATTGTCTAAAACCGAGCCGATTCAAGCCCAATAAATTCCCGAGCCCGTTCCTATTTATTTTCAAGCCCATTTCCTAGGTCCGTCCTCCATTTTCAGCCCAAGGACATATTGAGAAATGTGCAAGGTGGAAATGACCAAAATGCCCTTGGATATTTTGAAGAAAAGTCAAAAAGAAGAAAGAGAAGATGAGGTCATTGTTTGGCAAGTGGGGCAAGCCTTGATGGCTTGGATAAGGCTTATCGTTCAGCCTTCACTTCACTCTCTCTCTCCTCTTCATCTTCTCCAAAATCGCAGCACCTCTCTCCCATGGTTTTCCTTCCTTTCTTCTGTTTTTCAATTTGACCTTTCACCGAAATCTGAGTTGTTCATTGCCTTCCCGTTGGAATATCGTCTCGTGCCACCCGCCGTTATGTTCAGAAGAGAAATTCCGTTCAAATTACGTCGGCCGATCACCGGAAGGAGCTGCCGGTCAACCCATATTCCGGCCGAAAGCCACCGTCGGCCTGACCGTTTTCTGACCGCCTACTGCTGTTTTGTTTTGCTGTTTCGGCCATTTTCCTCCCTTTCCGACCCAATCTCCACCCATACCAGCCACAAGTGGTTCCCCCTCAACCCCCAGGTGCCGCCAGTCGCTGGCCCGTCGCTCGCCGGAGCTCCGGGCAGCCCGTTCAACTCCGGTTAGCAACTTTCCTCCTGTGCAGTCAGTTTTTCAGAGTTGCAGAGGGGTTTCGAGTTTGTTGCTGCTGTTCTCAGCCCCGAGACTGCCTTGGATCGTCGTGGTAGAGGTCCCCGGGTGTCGGGTTCGTCGCCGCCGCCGCGTCCGTGTCGCCGGCCCGCTTAACGGGTGAGTTTAGCTCCTAATCCCTATTTAGTGCCTAAACTTGCTTAGGGTTGGTTAGTTAGTGTGAATCTTGGTTTAAGGGATTTAATTAAGTTGTATTAGCCCTAAGATAGGTGGTTAGATAGATGGTTAAGATTAGATTAGCTTAATTTTGCTTATTAAGCTTAATTGTGCTTAATTTGGGATTAATTATGCTTATGTGTTTAATTAAGCATGATTTGCTTTAATTGAGCATGTCGCATGAGCATGAGCGATATTGCATTCACGACAGAGCAAAGATATAAATGGATTGTTTGATGATGTGTTGCATGATCACATTAAGAGGAGAGCCCGGCGCTGCCGGTAGACCGCCAATCCTTATGGGGTTGTGCCGTGGCCTTTTGGTCGTCCTGACTTCGATCGGTTGCCTGACAGTGGTCAGTTGCGGGGCTGCGGCAGTGAGCGGGCCCCATGCTCTATAGGGAATGCCGTCGATGGGAGAGAGCCCGTGACGTCGCCGTGCCTTATGGGGGAGGACGATGCCTGGTCTTTGACTGGTAGACCGCCAACCATAAGGTTGTGCCGTGGCCCTAGTGGTCGTAATAATCGGAGCATGTGTGAGTGTGAGACATGAGAAAGTTGTGTGAGATGCTCTGATTATTCGCATGCTCTTAATGTCGTGATGATTTGTGGTACGCACGCATGAGTTGACAGTCGTGCAGGGTGTGGCAATGGCCAGGTGAGATCGCTTGTGGCGCGACTTGCATGTGATTGATGAGTTATGTCATCTAACGGCCATGTGCCTTGCTTGCATTGTATGAGATTCGACGTGCAGGGTATGGCATACCCGGTAAGGTTGCATGCGAACCGACTGTATGATTGTTGGTTGCCCTGTTTGTTGTTGGCTGTTGTTTGGTTTTGGTTGTTTGTTGGGTTGAGTGAGGGGTGGTTCTGGAGAGATACCCCGAGTTGAGTTGGCGTACTAACCGGGGCTTAGGGGGAAGAACTCGCTGAGATTTTATCTCAACCCGTCGTGGTTAAACATTTTCAGGTCCCTAGAATGGCGTACCCGCAATGGAGAATCCTGCCCCCGCTTCTCCAGTGATCGACTCGACGGAGCTTGAGTCCGATGGGTCCGAGTGACAGTGGTATTGAACCCGAGGGTTCTTTGTGTACTGTTGGATTAGCGTAGTTCTTTTGGTTTCTCTTAGAGGATGGATCGGCCCTTTTGTCGGGCTTGTAATTCGAAAATGATCATCCGTTGGTTAATCCAGTAATTTGAACAAATGAGTAGTTGCTGTTGTTCTGGCTGTTCATCCCTCTATCCCTGTTTGATTGTTTGTTTGTCTGGGGATGGTTCGTCTTCCGCTTGTGCATAATCAAAGATAAAATGAATGGTCGTCGATGGGTCCTGGGACGTCGCTTTCAATCGACCAAGAGAAGGGGTTGTCGCGTGCTCGGGTTCGGGGCGTGACATAAATTTTGGTTTCAAATTGTTGTGTTCTTGATTATTAAGGCTTGTTGAAGTGCAAATTGTTGATTATTCGCAATAATTAGGGAATGTATGTGATTGTTGATTGGTTGGAATTGAATTTCGGTTTGTCGTAATTTTCACAAGTGATTGGATTATACTACATGACATTATACATGTGTCAACTGTAATAGCATGTTACGTGAGCACGAATTGTATGTGCATTCACGACAGAGCAAAGAAAAGAACAGAGTGTTTGATGATGTATTGCATGGTCATATTAAGAGGAGAGCCCGGCGTTGCTGGAAGACCGCCAATCTTTATGGGTTGTGCCATGGCCAGTTGGTCGCCTGATAGGGAGGGGTTCTATGTGGGACTGCAGTAGGGGTGGGTCCCAGGCCTCTGTCAGTTGCGGGACTACGATAGTGGGTAGTTCCTATGCTTCTTCGGGAATGCCGTTTTGAGAGTGAGCCATTGACGTTGCCGTGCCTCGAGGTAAAGAGGACAAAGCTAGTGTAACATCCCGAATTTCGGCAAGCCCGAATTATTGGAAAATGATTCAACGGGCCGAGTTTTTGAGCCAAATATTTGGAATTTGTGCTTCAGGGGTAAAAAGACCAAAATACCCCTTTCTAGGTGCTTGTGTGGATTTGTCTTATTTTGTCTTGTTCTCTTTTCTTTTTCTTTCTCTTTCTCTTTTTCATTTTCCTTTCTTCCTCCCCACCTTCTCGCACGTTTCCCCCTCTTCTGCAGCCGATCCCACTTGCCCTTATCCTCTCTCTTTTCTCCCCCTTTTGACCGGTCTTCTCCCTTATCTCTTTCTTATTTTGCCCACTTGCCCGACAAGCCCATGTGCTGTCTCTCTCTCTCTCTCTCTCTCTCTCTCTCTCTCCTCCCCTTCCCCCCATGCACATCGACGTCCCCTCTCCCCCCTGTAGCTTCTTCTTCTTCTTTCTTCCTTCTTCTTCTTGTTGATGTTTTCCTCGGCCAGAGCTGCTGCTGCCTTCCCTTTCTGCTGCCGCCACCGCCGGCAACTACCACCCATCATCACTGCAGCTCCGCCATCCCGCCAGCTCGCCGTCGGTCGCTGGTGAGTAGCCGTCCGCTGGCTTTGAGCCGAGCCGGACTTGCCCAGCTACACCGCTCCTCTCCCCCTCCTTTGTCCGACGGTGCTGCTGTCCTGCTCCAAATCTGGTCGCGCCACCGTCGCTGCAGCGCCGGCCGCCTTGCCCAGACGCCTGATTGCTCTAGGGCCGCCGCGAGCCGCTGCAGGTCGCCGCCCTACTGCTTTCGGTTTCTGCTCTCCCCCTCACTCTCGGTTTTGGTTCGAACCGAGCACCGCCCGGGCTTCGCCACCTTGCTGCTGTCCTTCGCTGCTGCCCAGTCGCCGCCCAGCCGGTCGCCGGGTCGCTGCCGACCTCATCCGTCGTCGCCGTACCCTCTCTTCCCCTCCCGGCTCCTCTGGCTGTGACCAGGAGAAGCGTCCTGCAACTTCGCCACTGCCCCCCTCCGCCGGTCACCGCCGTAGGCCCGCCGGGGGACTGTGCCCGAGCTCCTCCGCCGCGCCAAAGCCACCCTCGACCTGCTGCCATCCCCCGAGCCAGTTGCACCGCCCCTCCTTCTCCCTTTCCAGCTTCGCCGGAGCCACCGCCTGCCTTGCCGGAGCTACTGGCCACCGTCCAGAGTCGCCGGGCCGCCCACCAGCCAGCCCCGTGCTGCTGGTTCCTCCGTTTCGCAGCTTCTCGCCACATGGACAGCCGCCCTTGGCCGAAACCCGGTCCCGGGCCGCCTCGTCCCGACGCGTCGGAAGTTCCCGGGCATTCCCCTCGCCGCCGCCGTCGCGCTCGTGTCGTCGGAATCGACTAACCCGTGAGTCGATTTTCTAAACCTTGCTTAGGGTGCTAAACTCCCTTAGGGTGATTAGTTTAATATTAAGCTTGATTAGTGCTTTTGAACGATGGATGATTAGTGTTTTATTATTATTTGATTAAGCTTTGCTTAGTGTTAATCATGGTTAGTATTAATAAATATTATTATTATTTTTGGAATGAATAATAATAATTTATTATTTTCGGGATTATTTATTAATTAAATTAATTTATAATTTCGAATTATTAATAGTAATATTGTTATTACTATTCATTGCTGAAAATTAATTATTTTTGGAGAAAATAATTAATTGTGATTATTTATTGGAAATGGTTTTAATTGGGAAATTTTGGGGGAAAATTACTATGGTCTATTTTTCCAAAGTCAATAGTATTCGTATACTATTTTATTAAAGGACATTGGTTTATTAAAGAAGGGTTTTACTAAATGGAATTATTTGGGTTGGATAATTAATTATGGGATTGAAAAATAATTATAAGTATTTTGTGGGACTTGAATTATTTTATCGGAAAAATCGACTATAGTATTATATGTTTCTTAAATGAGTATCTTTGAATATAATTATATTTTATACTTATTTTTGGATAATTGAGTATTGTTGGAAATAGTTGATGGGCATCGTTTTGAGGACACGTATTTATTTATTATTAAATATACATGATTATTTGGAAAAGTGTGCAAGTATCGTGAAGTTGATTGATCGGAATTGATTAACCGACTGTGACTTGAATTGTTGGTTGTTCCCAAGAGTTAGGGAATGGGCGTGATTGAATGCTGATTGAAAATCGAATTTTGAAAATTGTCGAGCGAGATCGCATGACATATTGCGTGTGTTATCTGAAATGGCATGTTGCATGAGCATGAGTGATGTTGCATTCACGACAGAGCAAAGATATAAATGGATTGCTTGATGATGTGTTGCATGGTCACATTAAGAGGAGAGCCCGGCGTTGCTAGAAGACTGCCAATCCCTATGGGGTTGTGCCGTGGCCAGTGGGTCGCCTGACTTCGGTCGGATGCCTGATAGGGAGGGGTTCTATGTGGGACCGCGGTATGGGGGCGGGTCCCGGGCCTCTATCAGTAGCGGGACTGCGGTAGTGGGCGGGTCTTGTGCTCTTTCGGGAATGCCGTCTTGGGAGTGAGCCCTTAACGTCACCGTGCCTCGAGGTAAAGAGGACGAAGCTAGTTTAGCCAGGAACCGCCAACCATAAGGTTGTGCCGTGGTCCAGGAGGAGGGGTCGTAATAATCGGAGCATGTGTGGGTGTGAGACATGAGAAAGTCGTGTGAGATGCTCTGATTATTCGCATGCTCTTAATGTCGTGATGATTGAAGTAACAGTTTCTGCAGGTTGCGTGTGCCAATGCCAAGTAGGGTCGCCTGTGATTGCGAGTGTTAACTGTTAATAATCGCATATGAGCCTTGGTCTAAGCGTGCGTCTGTTAATGGTCGATTGGGTGTTATTCTGTTGTTGAATTGTTGGCGATAGAGACATTGCACGTCAGGGCGCACTCGAGGCGAGTAGGTCTCCTAACCGAGGCTTAGGATTTTGACTTGCTGAGATTTATCTCACTGGTTATTGAATAACCATTGTCAGGGCCGTGGGATGGAGAATCGACGCGTGTTTCGGCTCGTGGCCGTTTTTGAAGGCAGTAGATTAACCCTGGCCTGTTGGTCTCATTGGCTTGAAAGGAAGATGCCCATGGTAAGGGCTTGTACTTGTAAACTTCCTAGGATTAATCAGTAGATAAATAAAGCAGTACTTTTGAATGTGTTCTTGTTGAGTTTTCCTGCTATCCCTGTTTTTGTAATTGACCGGGGACTGTGTTTCGCTTCCGCATGCGTTTAATCAAAAGATAAAAATAACGGTCGGCGATGGATCCTGGGGAGTCGCAAATCAAATGACCGCAAGAGAACAGGGGTTGCCGTGTACTCGAGGGTCGGGGCGTGACAGCTGGTTTGGTCAGGAACCGCCAACCATAAGGTTGTGCCGTGGCCTAGGAAGATGGATCGTAATAATCGAAGCATGTGTGGGTGTGAGACATGAGAAAGCTGTGTGCAATACTCTGATTATTTGCATGCTCTTAATATTGTGATGCTTTAATTGACAGTTTCTACAGGTCGTGTGTGCCCAGTCTAGGTAAAGTTGCCTGTGGTTGTGCCTGATTATTAAACTGTCTTATGCTTTTATTTCTCTGAGGTGGTGTTGGATGATTTGATGAATTAAATTATATGTTAAACTCCTGAAGCGAGCGAAGTTCCTAACCGGGGCTTAGGATTTTAACTTTATCTCAACCCATCGTGGTTAACTTTTTCAGGCCCTAGATGATGCAGTACCCGAGGATCAAAGAGAGCGATCTCTCTGAGGCCAGCGAGTAGGCAGCTGTGGCCTGCTCCCCTTTTAGCGAGCCCTCCCCCACTCGTACAATGTTGGTTAGTTAGGCCAGTCCCTTTTTGAGTAGGCCTTAACTTGTCGCCTATAATAAGGCGTGTATGTATTTGCTGGTGTATAGGCTAATCTTCAGATATATAAAATACTGTTTGTCTTTCATTTGATGCTGTTGTTGCCATCCCTGTTGTTTGGTTTGGGAGTTATTCGTTTCCGCATGTGCTTAATTACAAGAAAAAATGAATTGGTCGACGACAGTACTTGAGACGTCGTACATTTAGACCTCAAGTGAAATGGGGTTGCTGCCAGCTCGAGAGTCAGGGTGTGACAACATGTATCATTTTGAGCTGGAGCTTATAAGTCGACTAGCTTGAGCTCCACTAAGCCATCTTGATAAAACTTCGCACGCAATCGAGAGAGAAGTCGCACCTTACGTGATTCGCCCATCTCAACCCTCATTTCTTTATCATTAGTGTCCATTGTAATCGATACCCCTATTTGTCCCACTCTCAGTGGGTTTCATTTGAATTGGTTAGGGGAATTATTTTTAGATATATTTAATCTTTTTTATCCTTTTTAATACTTTCTTTTAGAATGAAATGCTAACACTTTACATAATTTAAGAGATTTTATGACATTATACTTTACATTTTAAAGTTGGACTAGACAATTAATTTTGGGGGCAATGTAATTTTTCTCTTGACCAATGTACTCTTTCTTCTTCTCCTTAAGTTTCCATTTCGCGTGTAATTTAAGAAAAATCTGATAAATTTAACTGATAAATATATTAATAACCATGATCATACAAAGTCACGCCTATTAAGATCTCGCCAAAAAAATCTATGCATATGCTTATGAATATATATATTTAAATTAATCAGTTGAGAGATAGAAAAAATTAAAAGGTGCAAACTATCTAGCAAAGAAATTTAAATGGTTGTCTGACGAGAGAAATTTATATACAATTTTTTAAATGAAAATATTTGTGGGATAAGCTGGTAGTTAATTGACTCTATAACGGTTTCCTCAATTTTGTTATAGCACGTTTTCATAAAATATACTAACAGCAAACATGGACTTTTCATTGAATTCTACGAAAGTTTGTTGGAATAGGACATGCTATGAGATCAACTTATCATCATTCTCATAGTATTATTTATTCAAAATAGGACATGTCAAGTTCGCAAGCGTAGACAGATTTTGATTGCAAAGTCTGTCTGACTTGGCCGGTACGCGACGAGGGCCAGCAAGCCCACCAACTGGAGGCCGGAGGGGTTGATGGGCCCAGGATACCCAGTTGGACTCCGTCACTCCGGTGACCCGGAAGGCAATGTCGGCGACGTACGAGGCCGCGTCGTAGTTCCAGTGAAGGCGTAGCTCTGGCACATCTGAGCTCGGCATGGAGCGAGAAACAGAGAGAACAGAGCGAGCGAGAGCAGGGTGAGGTGGGGCGAGCCAGTGCAAGCTCCGTCCATGGCGGTCGCACTCATTATGCATCGGGCTAAGTAAAGCCCCGAACCAAATCTTCCCTAGTTGGTTGACATAGAATGAAAGGTAATGAGATTGCATCGATTAGCCTTTACTCCTTTCTCATTATCTCGAAAGGCTACTTAGAATGGCCGTTTGGCTTAGTTGTCTCATTAAACATTTTAAATTAGATTTTGAATTAATCCGGAGGTTGTGACCAGTGGGACTCCATCTCATTATACTCGCTTAATCCAACTTGTCTCAGTTAATTGAATAATACTTACTATAGATGACATACTACAAATATAAAATGTTTTGGCCTCTTGGGATTCCCAAATATATGCTGAGAAGGATCATGACTTGGCATATTTGGATATCATATGAGAAGTGAAATTTTTTTCAAGTCGCACACTCCTCACCAGACTTGCCTCATCGACTTCCCTCATTTCTGCTTACCTCGCTTCTCCTCTCTCTTTCTCTCCCTGACTTCCCCGACCTCTCCCGTGATGGAGCACACCAAGCACTCGCCCGGCAAAGGCCCGGACGTCGAGCAGCCTGCCCTCAAGCGGTCCATGGACGGATTAAACAGTTCTCTATTGGAAAAACCACCCATGTGCTTGAACTTAGTTATATAATCGAATGCTTTTACACGTCAATAATTCAATAATATGTGTGCGAGTTATTTGTTATCCTCGTAGTGTACCTAATAAAACTCCAAAACATAACTTTCAACATATAAATATATTGTCGTTGACACATAGATTTTTGCGGATTGATTGCTATTGCATTTTTTCAAAATTAGGGACCAAATTCGCCATTAACAGCAAAATTCAATCCCTAACAAAAACAAGCCGATCGATTAATTTTGCACCATCTAACATCGTTGTTTTATATCATGTTTCTTTGCATTTAGACACTATAAGAGCACCACAGTAAAACTTTTTTACTTTCATATTTCTATAATAGAAATCAGAAATTGTTTCTCTATTTTTTACTTCTCATTTGAATGAGTTTCTTTCTAACCCCTAGCCATCCACCCTCTTCCGGTCGCCACCATCCACCACCGTCGCCGCTACCACCTGCTCTTCCCGTCGGCCACCGGCCACCTACACCACTGCCGCTGCCCCCTTTCCCCGTCGATTGCCTACGCCGTTTTATCACCGGCCATCGTGACTACCTAAAGGACGACTCCAACTTTCCAAGTCATGCCTTCTTAGACCCGCCAAGCGATCAACCCATCAAAATCAACCCCAAATATATATCATCTTTTATCTGTAATGACGACCGAGGACGACAAACCAAAAGGAAGAAAGAGGGACGCCTAAAACAACCTCTAAGACTGGTTTGTTGTCAGCATATGATCTTTAGAAATTTGTTTGTTGCCGGTGTCTACCATCCAACCCACCCCATTCAAGTATCATGAAAGCTAAAGGCCACCTAATGAAAATCCCAAAATAATGAATTCTTGACTGGTTCC
>MU090476.1:4005-27957 GCA_014858505.1 Corymbia citriodora subsp. variegata | reverse complement strand
GGGGGGGGGGAGGAGAGAGAGTGAGAGAATGGGGGAGGAGGAAGGGGAGGAGGAGAATGAACGGGACGGTCCAGGGTGGGTTTATATACGATGGGGGTGCGCAATTACCACGGAGGACCCTCAGCTGCTCGGAATTACAAAAATGCCATCTGGATCTGGGGAGATTTAGGGTAATAACCAGTGGGACTGCTTTTAGTGCGAAAGAGATTGACGGATTGGATTCGCTCTCTCTTGTAATTTTCTCTCTACTTTGGTTAGGACGCGGAGTTCGTGGTAGGGCTGCAAAAGTCAAAGTTCAGTCAACCAAGTGAAAAGACAGAAATTTTTTTTTTGGATTGGCCCTCTCTAATGACTATCTTTCGCCCTAATGATTTTAAGTGTGGAACCCTTTCGGGATGACTTCTGAAAACTTATCGATATTGGGTTCGAACCTATCGATATGGGTTCTGTAATAGTAAATTGAGTTCGATCGATTTGACTAACCCTTTGAAGTTATTTAACCATTGTCCTTGATAAGAAAGTGGGGAACAAAAATTGCTTGAAATGTGATTTGCTATGGATAAATGATAATCTTCTAACTGAAAAAGAGAAAGAAAAAAGTAGTTTGGAGTCTTGCCTAAGGAAATTAGTTTGCATCGAGCAATGAGAAAAAAGAGATAGGCTATTTTCATGAGCGTCGTGCATGCACTAAAAAATTGAATATGAACAGTTGAATTTGACTAGATCTCGCCTGTAAAAACCACGGATCATGCAGGATGTGACGTCATTAATGCTATTTAATTCATGGCGGAGTGAATAATCTGGGCATCCAATATAGGGCTCCTGGCCCAATTGATCATAGAGCCGTGGCCCGTTTTTATTTAGGCCAGATTTCCAATCAGTAAAGAAAACAACTGGGATTTGAGAGAGACTTGGATGGACTAAAATCGACGACTTAATTACAAGGCATTATGACGTCCCTAATGGACCGGCTAATAATTCTCTTAAGGTACGACATAGCTTAGGGCACACAATGAAGAAAACTAGCCAATTGATAAACATGGTTTTATCGAGGCCGTAATTCTTGTTAGTATGGGTATAATCTCCAATAAATTATAATAATTTTCGCAATTTCGACCTGATGCATACGTGGGAAATTATTAAATGAGGTTTCAATGCTCGAAATGTATTTACTTCTTTAGTGACGCTTGTCATGTGTTTGACCTAACAATTTTCGGATTAATTTTATTATGGGTTTGACTTCTAAGTATGTTCGTTTGGTTATAGCTTGGCTGCCATCGGTTGTCATGGATTAGCCCATCTAGCCATCATCTACTATCTTTTTTTTTTTTTCAAATGCGAAAACATTTCGGCATGGCACGATCGATATTATCCTTGACGATATTTGAAAAGTTGGATTAATGAATATATAAGACCTTTCTCTTCTTTTCTTTTTTTTTAAACCGAACAACTTGGAAAATACAAAAAAGTCAAGAGTGGATTTTATTTAAGGCTTCATTTGTTTCGACTAAATGATATGGGAATCTATAAAAGATCTCGCTTAAATCGCTTGAAATAATATTACTCGATGAAAAATTATTTCATTATCGACATCAATTTGTGCTTAGACATTTTCATGAATGGCGAATTTTCTTCTTTTACTTTTTGTAAGCAATACGAACAATCATTATTTTAGAATTTTTTACCAAATCATTTACTTTTCATGAAATAAAAGCATTTGCTTGAAGAAAAACTATCTTCCAAAAAATTATTTTTCTAATTTTTCAGTGTTTGGATGACGGAAAATTAATTAATCTACTAAAATTGTTCTTTATGAATTGAAAACAACAACATTTTTTTGGGGGGGGGGGGGGGGGAGAAGGATGACTTCTCTATTTGGCAAGAAGGAAATCATTTCCCACTAAATCACCTAGCAAATGAAATTTAGAGTAGAAGTACACTAGGATTGACAAAAAAAATGAAAATTAGAAAATGATTTCCATAAAAAATATTTTCCCTCGTCATGGAACTTTCAGTGAAATATAAGCTACACCCTAAATGAAAATTCAAAGTCCCTAAAAATCAATCGGACCCTTCAAAAATTGCATACGATCATGCTCATAAATGTAACATTTTCGACACAGGATAAACAATTTTGTTTAGAAAATCATCGGATCATGTCATCTTTAGTGCTTGTCTAAGTAATAGCAATGGGATTTCCTAGAACAGCCGAATAAATAAAACTCAACCATGCCCCATGCTTTGCAATTTTGGTACAAAAGCCAAATTAGGTCGGCGGGGAATCCGACTTTGGGAGGAAGGCTGTGACAAGAGCGTCGTCGATCGGTACAAATCCATCGAGACGACTTCTTTCTTTCTTCTTGTTCTTCTTTTGTTATCAGAGAAAATTGTATTCAATGCTAAAAAAAATAAATTAATAAAAAAGCCTAATTGGATTCCAAAAGGATTTGAGCGGAGCGGGCTGCCCAATTCGACGGAAGTACGGTTTATCCATGGGCCTTAGCTACCCAATCTGCTTCCCTTTTTACCCCTCTTCCACATTGGCCCAATAGCCTCGTTGAGGCGCTTTCCTGAATGCCAAAATTGCGAGGTGAGCTCCCTGAGCATGATTTAGCTAGCTCCAGCTCGTTCAACTACAAGGATTTCAACTTATAATCTTGTTCTCTTCTTGTGTTCGTGGCGAGATAATTGTTGCGGGTTCTTCAGGCGGGTCGATCCCCTGATCTGGGCTCGGGCTTCTCGAGTAATGCCAGGACCGCAGTGCCGGACCCGAAGGGGTTCGTTCGATTGTGTTTTAAGCGGGTAATCGTTGTTTCGTGTGAATTTTATGTTTATATCATGTGGATTGAGTTGTGCACATTGTTGGGCAAGAAGCAGTTCAAGCGAACCATAAAGAAGAAGAAGCAATTTGCAGCTAATTTCATAAGCACAGACTAACAGCAACATTTTGTCTTCTGCTTTCACTCTCCCAAAGCAATAAAGGTCAAAACTCACCATCTTACGATTGCAATACTATGTGCCGATGACTCTACGCATCAAAGTACTTCGAATACCGAAACAATCGCAGTGAATTTTGACCAAAAAGCATTTTATATTGAGGATATACTCACATGACAGTAATAGATGGTGTGATGAATCGATAGTGTGATGCATATGCACGTGATAACGAATTAGATGGAACCTATAGCACTCGAGCAATGGTGATCGACCAATTACATTATGTTAGTGCAGTCGCGTGATATATTATCTTGCACACGTAATGCACTCCAAGCATTATTGAATCTCAGATAAGGGTGTAAACGGTTCGGTTCGGTTTTTTGGAAAAATCGAACTGAATCGAATCGATAAGAGATGATACCGAACCGAACTGAAACCGTCCCGAATTGAATACGAATCGAACTGAAAATGCAATTTGGTTCGGTTCGAGATGGTTTTTCGGTTTTTCTATTTTTACTTTACTTATTGGAATTTAAGTAAAAAAGAAATGATAAAGAAGAAAGATTGTTCAATTTTAATTAAGAATTCCAATTCGATTCGATTAATCGAACCGAACCGAAAATGTTAATAGTTATATTTTGGTTAACCAAATCAAAACCGAACCGAATCGACAATATACGAAATTTTGGTTCGGTTTGATTTTTCATTTCAGTTCGATTTTTGATTACCCTAAATCCCAGATTCTTCAGAAAGAATTGGTGCCCCAGTGGTTGCCTCAAGTCATCCCCATGTATTAGAATTACGGGCACCACTGTTAGATCTTGTCATGCTCCACTCGCCGCCATAGCTTTTCAGCCGCCAAGAGATACGTGGAAGCCGACGCTACCTTGATCGCCTCCGAGTCCAGATACATCACTCCAAAGATTTAAGATCCGAAACATTGAAGATCATCCCATTTCTTTTTTATTTATTTTTAAATGCATTTGTATCATTTGCATCTTGGCTTACGTTTTTCTTGGGAAAAAAAAATGTCCAATTAGTGGGAATTTTTTTCTTTTCTTTTCTGGAATTAGCTTTTGTATAATGAGCCAAAACCACTGTCCCATCTTTCCATTTCTCCCGATATCGCCTCTACAACAAATGAAAGAAAATGATTTTATTCCCAAATTACCCTTATAATCAATAATAAGAAGACTATAGAAAGATTAGCGTATTTCTTATAACTTTGAATTTTCATCTATTCTCCCATGGAAATTACCCCTTATACTCTCTTCACCTCGACTTCACACTCAACTTCACATATGTGCGTAGCGCATGACCTTGCATATGAAATTACCCATGATTTGAACCACTAGTTATGCAACAAGAAGTTTTTCTACATACTATTTATAACTGGGAAGCATGTCTAACTATTGGTAATATCTTAATGGCCGATCCAATATATTTATTAATAAATATAAATTTTTTCTTTATTTTTTTTTACTGTCATGATATGAAAATTGAAATCAAATAGTTCATTCACTATTCTTTCCAAATGTTATAATAGAAAACAATAAATATCCATACGGTAGAGAATCGTGAAGATAACAACTTGGACATATCTATATTTAACGGATTCTTCAAATTTATTCTATATTAAGATTAAAAGGTAAAATGTGAATTGAGTTTCTTTGTCACAAAGTTTAATGAATTAACAGTAAAATTAGGCCATTCCAATATGACTTTATCTGTTTTATATATATCTATATAACTTGGGTGATTAAGATTTCTGAAAAAATAGGAAGTCCTCTTAACTTTAATAAAATATTATAGGATAAATATCAATACTAAGGTTTTAGCAAATGTTTTGCTAATACATAAGTGGCCTATACAAAGACAAATGATGTCTACTATAACATAATGTTTTGCAGGATTGTTTTGCTAAAGTAAATGTAATGTGACTTGAATTTTGCTTACCGATCTGTTATTTTTGAAACATCATCGATGTGATGAGGAAGTTCATACAATAGCAATTCACAAGAGTTTCAAATTGATCTCAAATTTTCTTTCCCTTTTATGTGTCCGATATTTTATGTAGTAATTAACTATTTATTTATTTATTTTTATGGAGTGAAAGATAGAGTAGATGGCCATCCAAACACAGTATAAATCTCGTCATCCGAACGCACATTCCATATTCCCGGTTGTATCAGGTCAGACATCATCTTTTTATATCTAACTCTCATTTTCTGATTTCAATATTATTTCTTAAAAAGAATTCGTTATCTAGATGAAAGAGATAATCCCAAGGCTCTCTTCTCAATATATATATACACACACATACACCATTGGACGTCAAATAGAAAATTATAATTCTAAGCCTGATGCATTAAACACATATGAAAAGTTTTGAATTAAAGCCCTTATTTTTTTTATTAAAAATATGATATTCACGTGAAATGTTGAACATTACAAATTTAAAATAAATTAAAAAAATTGTCCGAGACTCATAAAATTTCATCACGATTTGTTAAACATAAGACATAATTTTGGATTCTCATAAGAAATTGAAAAGAAAAATGGCCATTAGATTATGCTAAGCGTTTACTAAACATGCTCTTAGTTTATAAAATCAGAAACTTACTATATATAATTTGAGAAATTTTTTTTGATAACTACCCTCGTCAATGTAAGTTTCTCAACCAGAAAGACTAAATAGACATCATAATCTTAGAAGATCCAATTGGAATAAAACAAAAATTAGAAGGAGCACAATGGAAAAATCAAATCATATTTTCTTGTAGAAGAGAATGTTAATGTACTTTACCTAATACTATTACACTCCTATTGACACCTAAATTTTATCCCTCTTATTTAGGACTTAATTGCATAGAAAATTAGGAATTAATCTATGAGCAAAAAGTACTAATAGTATAGTAAAGTAAATGATTTTCATTAAAATGCACTGCATATATTTTCCGTTAAATTGCATCCCATATAGTAATTAGGACTATTCGCATTGTTTGTATTAAGAAAATTAATTAAAAAATCAAAATTAATAATTTTTTTAAAAATATTTAAGAAAAAAGCGAGACCGGGCCGGGGGAGGCCGGCCCGCCCCCTTTCGTTTCTTTTCCTTCTCTCCTGCCTGGGCTCAGTCCAGCCCATTCCCTTCCTCTTGGCCCAGCTCATTTCTCCCCCCCCTTCTTGTCCTTCACGCTGCTACAGTAAGGACGGTGGTACAATGGCAGAGGAGACGGGGCAGCTAGGCCAACAGCGGCAGCTGGCGGTGGCAGGAGTCATGTACGCCTGCCGGCCAAGCTTAAAAGAGAGGGAGCGTGAGTCTAGATGAAAGGGGAGGAGAGAGACGGCGAGACGGAGAGGAGACGGGTAAGCTTTGCCCTGTTTTGTACGCCGGGCCGGAGCTCGCGGCCGACTGGCTCGTGCGAGCTCCGGTCCCCGTCGCCCTTGCACTTTGTACTGGTATCCCGCCTGTCATGTGTCGCGGTCGTCGGCATAGCTTCGAGTCTCTTTTTGGGCCAAGAACCCTCGTTTCCATGGCGTACGCCTGCTGTTTGCATAAATGTCTGAACGAGATCTGGTTTTGGTTTGCTTGTTTCACGAGTCGTCCGTGCGCGTCATGTTCTATTGGGATGTTCCAACAGTGTTGGCCCCCCTTGGACGTCGGCCGTGTCGTCGTTCGCCACGTTCCCATCGTTCCCGTAGTTTATCCGATTTTTGGCCGTGGTGTGGCTCTCGGCCGGCGGCGGGGAGGTCAGCCGATGACTGGCGTCCGGTGAGTGCTGACGAGGGCTTGTCTAAGCATTGTCGTCGGTTGGGCGAGTTTCGGTGTGGAAGCAAGCTTCGGGCGTGGGAAGAAACCGACGGGGAAGTAGAAGTTAATGGATCTTTACAGTTTATTTTATTTTATTTTTAAATTGAGGGTTGGGCAATCTAATACATAAATAGTAGCAGAAAGAGATTCCTACTAGGCCACACTCCAGAGGGTTCACTTATGGCCAGACAATTCTCGATCAAGAAATCTTACAGAATTAGCACAATTCGACGAGGTTTTCATATCGTCACCTATCAGATCCTAAGTTAGAAGTGCCAAAGATACTCTAATCGCATCATGACTAATAGTCAAAGCTAAAGATAATCCAGCTACTATTCATTGGTGAAGCAGAAACATGTATGCTAGTGAGATTGTATATGCACATCGCCTAATTGTACTCCATAATGTGGTATTGGCCATAAAAACCTAATGCTTGTTAAGTTCAAAAGGTTATGTACAGCCCTAAACGACAACGGACTTTTTTCTTCACTTGTGCTGGTGAGTGAGATTTTATGACGTCAAAATCAAATGTATTTTTCTTGCCAATAACAAGACGGCTTTTCAGTTTCACATTAAAAAACAGAGACAGTGGGAGATACATTGAGCGTGGCAAACGGAAAGCATTTGGTATGAGTCCATAAATGGGGGTATGTGTTGGAGGTTATAGGTTTGAGAGAGAAGAAAGTGTTTTGTGTTACTTGAAGTATTACACCAAGAGACGTCAAGTTTGGAACGCTCAACAGTGTTACCTCCAGCGTAGGGAAACCCTAGAGTTTATATATATGCAAGTTATTGGGCTCCAGCCCATATGGGCCCAAATAACCATGCTTTTACCTATTGGGCTTGTATGTGAACATATTATTTGGATTATATTAACAATATATCCAACAATCTCCTCCTATGTTCACCATACAGCACAATCCAATACGGTGGTCAGTGTAATGTTCAAACAAACAGGAATCATCCACATTCAATCCAAAATAATCAACTCGGATCGGTCAAAGAGTTTTTTTTTTTTTTTTTTTTTTTCAGCAGTAAAGTTTTAAACTCAATCATTATTTGCAATCCAAATTAGTGAATCATCATTATCATGAATATGTTATGAAATCAACAAATCAAAATAAGTATTAGGAGTTTTAGATTCAGTCTAAACTCATCCAAGTCCTAACTCCTAAAATAAATTTTAGACTTGGTTCATAACCAACATATGTATAATAGTCAAGTATAAGTAGGCCAGTCAAAATAGTCCAAGGCCTTACAAATATAAGAAATAATTATAATAATGTTCACAAAATAGAAATAGCAAAATGCAAGTCTCAAATAAATTGACTTCATCAAAATAAGTAATAGCAGGTAAACAATCAAGTCTCCACATGCTCTAAATAATATCTTCATTCATCAAGTAGATCATCCTGGTCAAGATTCTACTCATGAAGCTCTCCTCCATCTCTGCCATCCCCTGTAGAATGTCAAATATGAATTTCATATTATTATGAATTCAATCATTTGAATAAAAACTTAGCACCATTTCATTAGGCAGAGAAGAACATATATTGATGTCATAAAGCATCATAATATCATGTTCATAAGCATCAAGTCAGTTTCATAAATTATGAACAAGATCTAAACAATATGATTTACAAAGAGCCATCAACTTAAGTTTATTTGTAAGAGAATAACTATTGTCTAGTTTCAAAAGAACAAGACCAATAGTCAAATCACTTACAATAACTTAGTTGTGTAATATCAAGTTTCAATTAAAAACAAGACCAACAGGCTTCTTATGTAAACAACTGTTTCTATGTTTCAATTTGGAATGTCACAGTTACTGATTCCTTAAAGTCAAATAATCTAGCATCAAGTTTGGAATGAGATCATTTAACTAAAAGGATAGTCCAACTTAGTTGAATTGTATCATCAAGTTTGGAATGACACAATCTTCCTTAATAGAACTTTTGAATTAGGTTAAAGTCATCTTCATCAAGTTTGGAATGAGACAACTCACCCTTTTCAAATTAATCAGCAACTGTGAACATCGATGAAACATATAAACTGTGCTTATCATTATGGCCAAAAAAGGAAGATTCGATAATTCAAAACACATAATTAGAAGGTAAGTAAAAGGTAAGTAAATGGTAATTAAGATTTGCCTATGTAGTCTTTAACCCCATTTCCCCCACTGTTTTGAATAATCGATCTTTAGGCATACCTTTAGTGAGAGTATCGACTATGTTATCCTTTGATCTCACATCGATCAAGGTGATAACCCCTTGTTCTCTCAGATAATTCAACAACGCGTGTCTCAATCTCACATGTCTTCGTTTTGAATTAAAGAGAGGATTATTGACGACTTGGACAGCTGCTTGATTATCACAGAATAGGCTTAAATAATTAATCTTTAGCCGAGTTAAAAGAATATCCATAATCAGATTCTTTATCCACTCAGCCTCTTCGCCAGCTGAGGCTAATGCAAAAATTTCTGATTCCATAGACGACAATGCAATACAAGTCTGTCGTTTGGATTTCCAAGTAATAGCAGCTCCACCCAAAGTGAATATATATCCACTGGTGGACTTACTATTTCCAATATCTGAACACCATGAGGCATTAGAATATCCATCCACAGTTGGAGGATAACCAGAATAATAGAAAGCATAATCTTTAGTACCTTTAAGGTATCTCATTAGCCTATTGAGGGCATCACAATACTCTTTACTAGGATTACTAGTGAAACGACTCAGCATGCCAACTGTAAAGGCTATGTCGGGTCTAGTGCAACTCATAGCATACATGAGACTACCAATCAGTTTCGAGTACTTTAACCGATCCACACTGGTTCCTTCATTAGGACTCAATCTTTTATTATAATCATATGGTGTCTCACTCGGTTTACACTTATCGTATCCCCAAGTAGAAAGTAGCTGCTCAATATAATGAGTCTGACTAAGGGAGATGACTTGCCGTTTAAAGCTTACTTTCATGCCAAGAATGGTATTAGCAATACCAAGATCTTTCATGTCAAATTCTCTAGCTAAAGTAGCTTTTACGTCACTCACTACAGAATGATCGGAACCAAGAATTAACATGTTATCAACATACAAGCAAATGATGACTATCTTATTTGACATAAAACGATGGTAAAGGCATTTATCTGAATAACTAGACTGGAAGCCATAACTCTTTACCACTTTGTCAAATTTAAGATGCCACATCTTAGGTGCTTGCTTAAGACCATACAATGCTTTGTTTAATTTACAAACTTTGTCCTCAAAACCTTTTATAACATATCCTTCCGGTTGTTCCATGTAAATTTCCTCATTTAATTCCCCATTTAAGAAAGCTGTTTTTACATCCATTTGATGCACTGCAAAGTGTTCAATAGATGCCAAAGCAAGAAGAATTCTTATAGTTGATAGATGACACACAGGTGAATAGACATCAAAATAATCTATTCCACTCTGTTGTTTATAGCCTTTAGCTACTAAACATGCTTTGTATCTGACTATTGATCCATCACTATTCAGTTTCTTTTTCAATACCCATTTACAGCCTATAGTCTTAGCCCCTTTTGGCAAATTTACTAACTGCCAAGTGTGGTTTTGCAATAGAGAACTCATTTCATCATCTATGGCTTCTGCCCACAATAAGGATTCCCTAGATCTCATTGCTTCCTGATAGGAGAATGGATCATCCTCAATATGGTAAGTAACAAAGTCCTCACCAAAACTTTTGGAAACTCTCTCTCTTGTAGATACTCTAATTGGAAATTGTTCAACAACCAGCTGTGTAGAATTAGTGTCAGAAGGGCTTGCTTCAGATTCTATAGGAGATTCCGAAATCTTATCTGTAGATCCAGAAACATTCAAGCCTTAATCTCTGAGAAACTTGTTTTCGAAGAACACTGCATCTCTAGATTCTATCACTGTGTTAGTAGATAGATCTAAAAACCTATTTGCAGCACTATCTTCTGCACTACCTAGATATACACAAGTAATGGTTCTAGGTCTCACCTTAAGTCTCTTAGGATCTTGTATGCTCACATAAGCAATACAACCCCAGGTCTTAAGAATATAATATCTACAAGGACGCTTATGCCATATCTCATAAGGTGTCATAGACAATTTAGAGTGCGGCAACCTGTTCAAGATATGATTAGAAGTTAGAACTGCTTCTCCCCAATAGGAGGAAGGCATACCAGCTGTAAGTAACATAGAATTTAACATTTCAGTTAATGTTCTATTCTTACGCTCTGCAACACCATTTGATTGGGGTGAATAAGGAGCAGTGGTTTCAAGTATTATACCTTCTGAAGCACAAAATTCCTTGAACCTTGTCATTGTATATTCTCCTCCTCTATCACTCCTAAATCTCTTAATTTTTAAGTTGAGTTGATTTTCTGCTCTAGACTTGAAAATCTTAAATTTTTCAAAAGCCTCATCTTTCGATTTCAACAAATAGACATGATAATATCTAGAAAAATCGTCTATGAATGTTATTAGATACTTTCGACCACCTCTAGTAATGTAATTTCTAAAGTCACAAATGTCAGAATGTATTAGCTCAAGAAGTTATGTGCTTTTAGAAACCAATTTAAAGGGTTTTCTAGTGATCTTAGCTTGTGCACACACTTCACATTTGTCAAATCGAATAGAAGTGTCTAATGGAATGTTGTGAGTTCTAGCCAGATGTTGCATTTTCCTGTAATTCACATGTCCAAGTCTATTGTGTAGCAATTTTGGATCAATCAAAGTAGAATTCACATGGTTCATGCTATTAGTATTTAAACTCAACCTATACATACCATCAACCATGAATGCACAACCGAAATAACATGAGTTAACAAATAAAGTTACTCTACCATTCATAGTTGAAAAAGACATACTAGCTTTATCAAGTAAACTCATAGATATCAAATTCTTTTTAAGTAAAGGTACCACTCTAACATGTTTCAGAGTTAGTAATTTACCTGAAGAAAGCATCAAGTTTGCAGTTCCAGCATAAGTCACATCTGCTTCACCACCATTGCAATTTTCCACAGTGTCTTTCACTTCTGTGATCTCAGTGAGTAAGTTCTTGTCATTTGTAACATGACAAGTAGCGCCACTGTCCAACCACCACTCAGAAGAGACACAGGCCTTTCCATTCTTCATCATTCCAACGAAGGCCCGAGGCTCAGATTCATTAATTAGCATATTAGCCTTATTTTGTGGTGTGTCATCCTTTGGCTTCTTTGGTAACTTACACTCTGCTGCCCAGTGACCCCACTTTTCACAGTTATGGCACTTACCCTTCTTCTTCTTTTTGGAGATAGTCTTTTTGGCCTCTAACTGTAAAGAGGATTAACCTTTTGGTGACTTGAAGGATTCACCTTTTGGTGACTTGAACATTTTCTGAAGTTTATTGGAGTGTGAAACTAAGTTGGCAGCAGCTGACTGTTGTTGTCCTACTTGTTCCAAACTCTTTCTAGTAATGTTTTGATCCTCAATGTGAATATACCTCTTTAATTCGTCCAGTCCCATCTGTACCTTCAGTCTGTGCATTTCAGTCTTGAAAGAACTCCATTCAGTTGGTAGCTTGCTCAATACAAGACCGACAAAGAGATTATCGAACATATCAGAGTTATCATCTTTCAGCTTGTTCCTCATGTTCTCAAATTCAACTAATTGAGAGGTAATGCTTGAATTCATAGTGAATTTAAAGTCAAAGAATTTCTCCACTAATAGAGTTTTAGAGAGCCCCTCTTGTTTTTGGAACTGAGCATTCAAGTGATCCCGTATCTCTTTCGCCATCTTATATTCACTATAGGTCATAGCCAGATTAGGATTTAGAGAGTTCAACAGTAATCTCTACAAAAATCTTCATCTTTGTTCCATTGATATTCATCCACATCTTTAATGGTAGATGCAAAGTCACTTAACATAGTATAGAATATCTCACGTTCTTTCATGCCAAATTGAACATGTAATTTCCATCCATGAAACTCAATAACATCAAAAGATTGCAACTTTAGAATATCATAGGAACTACGCTTTGCCATTATAATCAGAGCAAAGTGTTAAAAAGAGTGCACCTTGAAGTCTTCAGAATCACAAAGTCGAATAACTCTCTTAACCTTGATCAAACCGCCTGCCAAAGTAAAACCCAAAAAAAAAAAAACAGATCTGGAGCGCCCAAAAACCTTAAGATGGACTGCCTCTTTCGCCGAAATTCGCTGGAAATTCGCTGGAAATTCGCAGGATTTTCCAATGGAAACTTCCAGGTGCCGTAACTTCTCCGTCCGACCTCCGATCGATGTGAGTGACCACTCAAAACGTTCGTATCGACGATTAGAACAAAGCCCAAGTGGTTACACCCTCTAAAATTGGCTATAATTTTTTGGATTTTTGAATCAAAGATTTCAATCACTCGAAACTTGAAACTCAGATCCTGCCCAATACCACCGTCGAAATCGAAAGTAAATTATACCTTTGAATTCATCTTGATGAAATCTTCAAGAAAACACCTTACTTGCTCAAATCCGACACACGAACATAATACTTCAAGAATGTTGGAGGTTATAGGTTTGAGAGAGAAGAAAGTGTTTTGTGTTACTTGAAGTATTACACCAAGAGACGTCAAGTTTGGAACGCTCAACAGTGTTACCTCCAACGTAGGAAAACCCTAGAGTTTATATATATGCAAGTTATTGGGCTCCAGCCCATATGGGCCCAAATAACCATGCTTTTACCTATTGGACTTGTATGTGAATATATTATTTGGATTATATTAACAATATATCCAACAATATGTTGGCCAAAGAGTTAAAAAAAATAAAAAATACATCGTTTAATCTAATTTTAGCTCCTCTTTTTCAGCATTTGTTGAAGAATTCTAGATTGGAAAGCTTGGTACTTTGGTGGCTCAGAACGAAGGGAGCATGTGAGTTACCCTTCCCTCCAACCGCCCTCTCCATACATGACTATAGGAGGACATATCCATGGACCCACCCACACTCTTCTCTTAGAAATCCTTCTAAGAAGAGCATACAATGGGAGACAATTTAATAATTATAGTAGAAGGTAGTGCAAGGCAGGCATGCTGGAACACCCTTTTTGCATCTCTACGGCTGATGATTTGGAACTAAGACAACTAGGATACCGTGGTTAGTAAAGTAGTGGTATAGTCTTAAAAAATCATCACACTTTTTCAGTTATAAATTTTTGGATCTCCTCTTTATGCTTTCGGTTTCCGGTAGAGACTGCTTAATGAGGGGATATTTGGGAGCATTTCACCCCTAATTTTTACTTTGGACTTCTAGTCCAAATTTTGTTCGACATCAGATCATAACCTAACATGGGTTGATCTGAACCTCCACTGTTTTTTTTTTTTTTGGGTATTGTCAAAGCCACAAAGTTAACAACAATGTAAGCATGATATTTTACAAAGACTGATTTTGACAAAGGCCATTGCTATAGCCAACGGTCACACGTCACGGGTAAAGCCAAAGAAAGCCATACTGGGGATGATGCTTTCTACATTTACCTGCTTTCTAGATTGACCATCTCCCTTCACTCACTCAAGCATCTGCGCAAGTGAGCCAGTGTCTCTGGGAATATTTCATCTCTGCAACAACCTCATGGCACAATAGAGCGAGAATCTGCCTACTACGATTAAGTGTCATTGCATTATTTCGCACAATCCACTGTTTTTCTTTTGCGACATTTAGTTCTTGTAAGAGGAGCATGAGTAACAGACTATTGATGATATTAACTATGATGGTAATAAAAATAAAAAAACAGACAAGATTCAATTGATGCTGCCTGTAGAGACGGTGTAGATTTGCACTTTTCTGCCAGAAGTGCTTCATTTTGTTGACTATACCATGTTCAACAGGGGAGAGTCCTGGGTACTTTTGGCCACTGGGGTCAAACCAAGTGTATATGGCAAGTATAGGTGGCATGAGTTTCGCTTGCACTTCTTAGCAACTGATTACCAACAAAGTCTCAGGAGTTGACATGAACATAGGTAGTCGTGCTTCAATATAGGTAGTGCACGTGAGCTGATGTCCAAAATCAGGACTAAAATACTTGGATAACTTTCCTTTGGCCAAATGCCAGAAAAAAAGCACTGACTTATACTCTCGAGACAAAAATATAACCCCACATTTCACACAACCCAAAGAAAAGTGCCAACTTTAGCTCACAAGCAAAACATACTGACAAACTTATGACCTCGAGATAAAAGATAACCTCACTTTTGAAATGATGCAAAAGAAAGCACCAAGTTTTACTCTATGGACAAATATATCCTGTTGACTTTTAAGTTTTGGCAACTCATTTAATCATTCATTAATTACAAAGGAAATTATGGAATAATTTTTAACCCCTAAACAAAAAATAATTTTCATTGGATTGCATCACATGTAGAAATTATGAAAATTTGCATCGCTAGCACTAATCATTAAAAGTTTCGGGCAATTATTATTTTTAAATGAAAAATAAAAAAAATTAATTAAAATTACAACACATGCATCCGGGCCGGGCTAGGGCCAGCCTTAGCCCGGCCTTCTCTTTTCTCATTCTTCTTACTCTTTCCCGTTTGGGCCAGACCCATTTCCTCTTTTCTTTCTCCGGCCCGGCCCGCGCGCCTATCTTCCTCCTCCTCCCTCCCCTCAGGCGACGCGCACTCCTCTGCGGCGAGAGAGACAGAGACGTACAGGAACAGAGCAGAAAGCAAAAGCAGCCGTGAACCGAGCATCGGGATCAGGTCAGCCGGCAAGCTGGCAGTGGCAGAAGGCATGCGTTGCGCGCTTGACGGTTTCCCTTTTAAGAGGGAGAGAAAGGGGGCTCGTCTCAGGGTCGACCAAGAAGAAAAAACCGGAGAGGAAACGAGTGAAAAGGCTTCTCGAGAGAGAGGTTCGGCCGGGCGTTGTTGATCCCAGAGCGAGTGCTCGACCGAGAAGAAACTGGTTCGTCCGGGAGAGAAGGCGGCTCGAAAGATGAAGGCGGCGTCGGCCAGTGGCGAAAAGCTGAAGAGTAGAGGAGCGTCGCACAAGAAAAAAACCAGGGAGAGAGCTTCGGGCTTGGGAAGATAAACTCGACCGACCGAGAGTTGCTAGAGAAGTGGGCAGTGCTCGACGTTCACAAAAACAGAGGAGGCGTCGAGCAAGCTTCGCCCAAGAGAAGGAACGAGAACCGGAGAGAGAAAGAAAGGAGGGCGGCAAAGAGTTCATTCGAGGTTCGACAGAGAGGAGAGGAGAGGAGCTTTGCGTTCGCCGGAACCAACTCGAAGGCCGTGCCCGCTGCGACGCCGTTTTCGGACTTGGTAGGTCTGCGTTCGACGTTGCTGATTTAAAGCTTGTGAGACGTCGTGTTCGAATCGAATGGAGTGTCAAACTTGTTTCTGAAACTCTTATATAAAAACGCATGCCATGTGTTTGCGAGATGTCTGTAAGAGATCCCGAATCAAAATGCATGAAACCGGTGATCTAGCAAAGTTTCAGTTCGGTTTAGCTTCGTGTTCATGTAGCTGTAGTCGAATAGAATACTCATGCTGCGTGTTGTTGTTTGATGTTATGGCATATTTCCTTGACATTCGTTGACAGCCGGAGATGAATCATCACTGAAAGCAATCTCTCCTTTTCTGGCGATGGTTTCGGGACACATTCCTCTCACGTTAGTTTTCTCGTTCCCCTTTGGTGTCATGTGCTTATATGTAGTATGTATTTTGTGATTTGCTCAGATTGAAAGAGTTGGGTGCCATTGGGATAGTAATATATGCATGTCGTGAATGTTTCTACTTATTAGTTCATCCTTTCTTGCGTGGCAATAAGCAAATGGCTGGATTACATGTTGTGCAGAGAGCTGAGTGCATTGGCGCACAAGCTTAAGGCTTGCTTGTTTAAGATTCAGCAAAAAGCAAAAAATTCCTGCCAATAATTAAAATATTATCCGACTTAAAAAGGAATTTTGGTAAAAACTTAAATGAATGTAATTGTGGTAGTTTCAAGTGTTTCGGATTTGACAAAGTCAAATTAGATGAGCCACAAGATTTAGCTTAAGCAAAAAGTAAATACCTTTTTCCACGGAGTGCATGTTCACCAATTGCTACAGCCATCTATGTACATTAGCTACTTCAGCACGTCATATCAAAAGAACATCTCGGAAGAGTGACATACTCAACTCCTTTATAAGACAGAAGAATGGGGAATGGCACAATACACAGATTTGGAGGAGCAGAACAGGGTTTCTGGACAATAAAAGTATCTGAGGCTTGTCCTGCATTTGCTTGCTGTAGTTCTAGTCCTATGACTTCCTGATTCCAGACAGTTGCTTTGCTTGAGTTCATATTCTATTTGACATATTACACTGATTCTTTCCAAAAATTTTTGGCAGTCAATGAAAACTCTGGGGTCTTCCGGGCTTTATCAACTGTAATCATAGTTTGAAAGTCCTGCTTGTTCCAAGCCCTTTTTTGGTTCTGTGCTGGTTTTGTTTTGGTGGTGAGGGCATGGGGGGTTGGAAGGAGGAGCACATGCATAAGTATGAAACAGTTCCCGTGAATTGAGGCTTAAGAAAAAGGAATTGAAGTTTTGAAAGTCACAAACTCACAAGTGCATAACGATGTAAGAGGCAGATACTCTTCTGTCAGATGCTTAGTGATTGTTTGTATTACCCAATAAACTTCACTCCCTAATTCCTTGTTTTGCTTTTGAAACTTTTGGTTTCAGGTGCTTGTATGTACTGAGATTTCATGACATCCACCTGGACAGAAACTTTGCTGAGTTGTATTTACTACACTTCTTGATGCTTCGTCTCAGCTGTCCATCCTCGATCTCTCTGACAATGAGGTGCATAGAACATAAATTTTTCATATCATCATTTTCTTTTTCTGGAAAAAACTAACTTCAAGATCAAATGTACTTTCTTGCAGGTAGCGGGATGGTTTTCTAATTTCACCTGGAAAACACAGGTGGCGGAACCTCATCCTGCCAAATCTTCATTTCGTGCGCTCGAGCTATGGTATCACCCTTTTTCTTGGTTACTAGGATACAACACACATTGAGTGGCAAAGACTGGGATGCAGATTGAATGGTTTTGGATAGACAATTGTGTCCTTTTGTATTATTTTTTCCTCCTCAAGCTTGGGTTTAGCAAGGGGATTTGGTCATTAATGGCTGCAATAAAATATTGGACACCTTACTCTTCTTGCAGTTATTTGTAATATCAATTTTTATTTAGGGATTAATCTTCACAAATAAGATGCGAACGATCTTAGACGTACTTTTGTTCACATGCCTATCTTACGAATGCTGAATTTAACTAAGAAATGATGGCTTTAGGTCAGTACAAGTTTTACTTTTTCCCATATAGCTAGTATTTACTGTATCTCGCCTACGACGTCTAATTTCCATTTTTGGTTGAGACATCTAGAGAAGCTTCCCTGGCTACTTGAATCTAGTGAGTTTTTATCTAATGGAGTTATTGATTTCTTAAATTTGCTACTGTCCATCTTACATATATAACTTAGTTCCCTCTATTTCAGATAACAGACTCGACAAATCTTTCCTCTAGCCTTGCAAAAACTCTTAGTTGCTGAAGCTTGTTTGTTGTAGTTTATTGAATTTGGTCCTAATTCAGCCATAGAGCAAAAGCCTGGTGAAGTGAATGGGCATACCAGTAATCTTGGATTGGTGAAGTGAAGAGGCTTGGTAGTTGTGAGGTTAAAGGAAGGGGCTGTCAAGCCTGTTATCTAAGAAAGATAGAGATAAGTTATTTATCTAAAGTGTACAGGATATTTTAGAATTCAATAACTCCATTTGATAAAAGTTCGCAATTTTCCAAATTCAAAGCCTTTTTCATATGCCTCAACAAAAAAGGGAATTAGATGCCTGCAAGGAAGATACTATTCAAAAAATACTACCTACTCTGAAGAATTAAAATTTAAATTGACCTAAGCCCATCATCCCGGGATTCCTAATTAAATCTAGTGTCCACATTGTAGGCATTTGAACAAGAGCATGTCTTAGATTGTTTACATCTTCTTTGTGAAGATTTTTTTCTGAATACATGGATATTGATATTATAAATAACTCCAACAGTGTCCAAGATCTTATTGCCGCCATTAATCATCAAATCTAGCCTTCTAAACTCAAGCTCAAGAAAGAAAATAATACAAAAATGGCATAGTTTTCTATCCAAAATCATTCATTCTCTGTCACTCAATATATGTTGTATCCCAAGTAAACAAGTGTACCAAGAGAATAGGGCGATACCTCCGCTCGATGTATCTCCCGCTAACTCTGTTTTTTAAGGTGAAATTGGAAAGTCATCTTGCTATCAGCAAGAAAAGTACATTTACATTTGATTTTGACTTCATAAAATCTCACTCACCAGCATAAGTGAAGAAAAAAGTGCATTGTCATTTAGGGCTGTGCATAACCTTTTGAACTTAACAAGCATTGGGTTTTTATGGCCAATACAACATTCGGGCAATTTTTTTTATGGAGTACGATTGGGCGATGTGCATGTGCAATCTCACCAGCATACATATTTCTGCTTCTACTGTGAGTAGTAGCTGGACCATCTTTAGCTTTGACTAGTGGCCGTGATGCGATTGGAGTATCTTTGGCACTTCTTACTCGGGATCTAACAGGTGACAACATGAAAACGTTGCCGAATTGTGCTTATTTCGTAAGATTTCTTGATTGAGAATTGTTTGGCCTTCGGTGAACCCTTTGGAGTATGGCCTAGTAGGAATCTCTTTCTGCTTCTATTTATATATTACGTTGCTCAACCTCTCAATGGAAAAAAACACATGTAAAGATCCATTAATTTCATTCTTTATACCATTCAGAAATCAATGAATAAATTATCAAAAAATGTTAAATGTCAGAATAGCAAAGCCCGGCATGGTGGACAGCTGCCTCGCTCCCTTTTGCCCTTTTGCTTGAGGCTGTGTCCAAAAGCAGTAGTCGGTGAAAAAATTTAAATCATGCTTAATGTGATACATTTATTCTAAATATTTTTAGATAACACCAAAATTTCCAAACTTATATTTATGTGACACATTTACCATTTCATTAATGACCACCGTTAAAAATCAATTTATATTGACGTTAGAAGGCAAATGGCTGATATGACATTCACATGGCTAAAGTGAAATAAAAACAACTTTGTTTTAGCTAAAAATCATCCGACAAAGGATAAATGTATCACATAGATACAAATTTAGGATTTTTTATGCCATAAAAAAAAAATAGAGGTGTATATATAACAGTAAGCATAATTATCGGTTTTTGATATCACGAAAAAATTAAGGATTAAAATATCACAATGGGCATAGTTTGGAGTTTTGATGGCTTTTTACTCATCTATTATCGGGCACCACTTGTTCTCGGTTGTCACCATGGATAGGTTTATGCGCCATTTTTCTTCGTCCATTTTAACTCCATTGCGAAACGAACTGGTTCCTTTTCTCGGTTCGAGTTAAGATGGCAACATTAGTTAGGTTGCATTCTTGTCAAACCCTCCTCCATTGTTCTTTTCCGCCTCGCTAAAAATTGAGATAAATGCCTCTAATGCTTCTATGAATGCAGCATTCACATCCTCAAAGAACCGACCTCCTGCATTTAACTCGTTCTTTTAACTTACAAACTGTCCAAAGGAAATTAAGGGTAGATTGTAAATAATAAGAACAACAACAAAAAACTCAATCAAGATCCCATTAAACTCTATAAAATTCTCGCTCATGAGATCACACATCGGTTAAGAAATGACGGGTGAGGGCAAAGATTTCATCAGAAGAATCCCATATTTATTGCATTACTGTCGCTCCCTCCTCCAAATTTGCAGTCCTAATGGCGTACATAAGACTTCTGGCAACTCTCCGAACATGAATCCGCACAAGCTTCAACCTTCTCCTTGTATGCTTCGACTTTCTTTACATCTACAACACATAGCAAACAAAAGGAGAGGCTAAAAAGGGAAGAGCTCGTGTTATTACTATGGAACTTGGAGTAAGTGTTGGGTAAATAATTACACATAACCTTGTAAGTCATGAGGACTCACAAAACATGAAAAGTAAGGTCATATGCTCAAATTTGCAACCGCAAACAGTAGAGAGACTGATGAAAATTTGTATTCCTTTTTTTCCCAAAAGGAACTGCTTAATTCCTCTCTTAACCTTTGCAAATTTAGAGATACTCACGTAGATTCGATTCGTTATAGTAAGGATCCGAATCATATTCATTGGAAAGAGGGTGAATCGACCATCAGCAATCCATTCGATATGCGATTTATCGAGGAAAACGCCGACTGGACCTTGGTCCCTCTTTCGCGTCATATGTCGTAATATCGACACTATCGGTGGAGTCAAGAGCTATCCAAAATCAAACTTGAGTATCAATAGTCTGAGCATGCGAATACCTGAACGCTGATCAAAGCACGTCGATGCCACGCAACCAAGCTTGCAGTGGCCCAGTTCCGGCGGAACAAGCCCGTCACTCTTGCCACACCTTTTGATGCATGCGTCGTAGCAAGCAATTGGGTTTTCATTGCCCGAACAAATTTCTGCGCAAAATTTCGCACAATCCACAGCATCAGCAACAAATGTTGAGAACATCAACACCGCCATGACTACCGAAAACATCTTCCTTGATGCCTTGACTTCCATGACTGTTCACGTTTCAGATCTCACTCGTACGGATCTCGTGATCTAGCGCTTTCGAGTTTGGAATACAAGAGCAAAGGCGCAAACCCAGGAAGGTTATTTATGGGCGTGGGCTTGGGTTCAAGCCATTGAATGGCGTGGATCCGCCTTAATTATTGAGGATAGAATATATATAGTACTTGGCAAATATGTATTCCTTAGTCAATAAGGTCACCTTAATTGTGCATCGAGAGTTTGAGGCTAATTTCAAATTTTCTTTCCTTCTTATGCATCCAATATCTAATGCAATAATTAGCTATCCATTTATTTATTTATTTTATTTTTTCAAGAAGAAGGTATTCTGAAAAATTATCAGTTGTTCATGATACATATAGGTCTAGTACAAGCAAGTCATTACATCATGTATGTCTCGTGAGATATTCACATGATCTAATCGACTGTATGCATTGGACTCAGAATGCACACAATAATGTCTCGTGAGATCCTTAATTTCGGAGTCGAGGCTAAAGTGAGTGATCCACATTAGCTGGTAAGTCGCTTTCCTTGTCCATAATTATTGTTTTTTGGATCAATAAGAAATAAATATGTTCTATAGAAAACATACTTGTTATTTCTTTCGACATTACTGTATTCGATCCGTTAGATCATATAGATATCACAAGAGATATACATGATCTCATGACTCACTTACACAGGACCATATGTACCAAGCACAATTAATAATTTTTTCATACTCTCTACAATAAAAGAAACCGTGGAAATTGAATTGTTTCTTTGAGGATGCCATTTCATGCAAGTACATGTGGATATATCTTGGTTTGTGCCTCTCATTCTCCGGTCAATTTTAGCAAGAGCTCCGACCAAATTCGGCATTATCTTTGGAGGGTCTACTTTTATCATACAAGGGAAACTCATTATAAGCACATGTGATAGGAAAAGTAATGTTTGAATATCAACTTTACATGGTGAAATTAAACCAACAGAGCGTAGAAAAGAGGGAAAGGGGACTGTATGGTGGGGGTGAGGGCTTCAAACACTAAGCTACCCACAAAGTTGGCGTTCAACAGAGGCAACATCCAACAAGTGCTGTTTCATAAGTTCTTCCACCGCCGAATCTATCTTCTTCCTTGAGAACTCGTCAAGTGAAAGACCTACATCGGGACCACAGAACAATACGGTCATGACCAAAGCCCAGATGACTAAGTAGGGCCACTATCCTAGAGACAGACAAGTCTTCAGAAACCAGTTTAAGATAAACATCTCTGACCAACAGCAATTTCTAGACAAAATTTGCTAGCAGAAAGTGCAAATTATGACGATTGTGATTGGTTTTAATAGAGAAATAGAATATTTTATACCATGCACGATGGTCCATTCTCCATTGCAAGAAGTTACCAGGAAGGAAAAGAGGAGGGCCTTAGGCACATTGTTAGAACCATCAGAAAACACACCCTTGGAAACCCATGTCCCCTAAAAAGAGAACAAGAGCTTAGAAAATACAAGCCAACTAATAAGCTAAATGAGATCAAGTAAAAAGGAAAAGGAAGAAAGCACCAGTACCTCTGGAGTTCCAACCACCCAATCACAGAAGTGGTCGCTAGCAGCTTTGGCAATAGGATATGCATCTAAAAGTGTCCCAGTTCCATGACTTTCATCAACCCATGTTTGGAATTCAGTAATAAATTCTCCATTCAACCTTCAGCAACTTAAGATTTCTACAAATTCAGAAAACTCAAACCATAATATCAACTAAATCTGTAAACAATCAACACAACGATGGATTTCTTGCCATGCATCATGGTTAATGAGCTCACACACAGGATGTTCATCAGATGATGTATTAACCATAGCATGGTTGACATCTAGATGTTGAGGTGACAAGTGATTTCCCATATGATAACATTTTCACGTCCCTATTCGGAACATTCAACCTCAACGACATCAGACCAATGCACAATTATGATACAGTCTAGTAAGACACGTAATGTTTTTGGAAGGAATTGATGGTGCGCATCGCCCCAAAGTCAATGCAAGCATATTTGCAGGATATGCAATGACCAAAACCTGTTGAACAAAGAGAATATTGTTTCAAACATCCCTTGATGAATAAAATTTCCGTAGGCACTTAATAGAAGATCAACCTACGCACGTCATAAACTAATGATTTAGAATATACATTTTTCAGAATATCATCCTGCAATAATTTCCATACTCAAAGATGAAGACTAAAATATCATCGATTAACAGTCATCTCGAGATATTGCCATGCAATGCTTGTTGTATCTATTTTCCAATTAGTTAACCAAATTTTCGTGTAGAGGAAATTAAAAGATTTCAAGAAGAAAAGACACTTCAACTATTTGCAGATTAAAATGCAAAGTTGCATATGTTTACCAATTAGGTAACCAAATTATCATGCGGAGGAAATTAAGAGATTTCAAAATGAAAAGGCATTTCACCTATTTGCAGATTAAGTCGTCCACAGAAATGGGAAAAATATAAGCAAACCAAGTCTCCAGATCAAATGCACATTTTTTTGAAACTCTTAACAA
>MU090475.1:0-27988 GCA_014858505.1 Corymbia citriodora subsp. variegata | reverse complement strand
AACAGCCAGCCAATGTCACCTCTTGCCACCATTGATCGTCATTGCAGGTCAAACGTTTGTGTTCTCCAACCGGAGCTTCCTGCTCAACATCTCCACCTTCGCCCAATTTCTTTCATTGTTCCTCCTCATTCATAACTTGCGCATCCTTTTTCTTACATATACACTTCACCAGCAATGACAAGTTTCCCTTTTTTTTTTGGTTGTAGTTCTTCACTTAATTCTTCACTTAATCACTCATTATTCTCACAGGAATCAAAGAAACTAAGCCACGCATTCCATCTTCTGCTTTGATTCATCCATAGAAGTTTTGACGTGTCCGTGAACTTCAGAGGTGAGGAGGTGCAAGTGGAAGGCAAGGTGAGCTGATGGCACGATGAGATGTGGCGATTTCTACAGCAGCTTGACCGGTGGTGGCGGAAGGCAATGACCTTGTTGGGTTGATGACAATAGTGCAAAGGTGGAGCGGGGAGAGAGAAGAATTTTTGTTATATCAATATTATATCCTGATATTTATCAAACACGGTATGAGATACTAAAATTCCCTCATTATCCAATCTGACCTTATCCTATCTCACAAAAAAGTTCAAACAATCAAATGCAGCCTTTAAAGATGTAGTGACCACAATAGGGATCTGAGTATACTCAACCTAAGAGGTTCCCTTACCTTGAATCTGAGCTTGCTTGTTTCCTCTTGTTGCTGGCCAAGAATTTGAGTTCCTTTTAACCTCCATTGTTAGATAATAGCTTTCCCCTAGCTTGCTAAGCTTGATGGAGGCTTAAAATGGTTTAAAGGAAAGGTTAGATCTCTTTAGTTGAGTTTCAAGCAAGTGATATCAGAGAGGGAGCAAAGAGGGGTGTGAGATCTGAGAAATGGGCAGGGGAAGGTTTATATAGAGTTATTTGCTTGCTCAAATTACTTAATCTTTGCATGGATGCCACCTGGTAATAAATGAATTGCTCAGTTTGTCAAAATCCAGATTCGGCGATTGCCAAAACTTCCGGAAATAGGGGCTGCAGTAGAGATTATATCAGGAATCTCTAATAATGATTACACTTACCTTCTAGTTTGTATGCAATGGCTTGGCCAGTGTATAAATCATGGAGTTTCAGAGATCTGGGCTTATTCTTTCTACTTTGGGCGTGATTTCAAGGTGAAGAGGGAGAGGGATTAATTTATCTTATCCCATGTCAGCTTTTTCAAGAATCCAAACGCAGCCATTCATCGGATTGGCATGTCCAGTATTCGTCCCTCTCTGTAATCTAAGATATAATTATGGAATTTGAAAATTTGACACATGACTACAAATACTTAGATAGATATTAGGAAGGTAATAAGCCATTCTAAACATGAATGCGAGGTTTGCCCATGATAATGTGAACACTTTAGACTAGCTCGTTTAAGGATTAAGCTTTGAAATATATTTAAACATGGCCATGACCTTCTCTAGTCCTTTCCATGTGTTTATCAACTTTTCAGCATATTACTTGATAGTTCCGATAAGTTTCAATGGTTAGAAACCCATGCATGCAAGTCAAAATCTCTAACACACTGGATTGAGCTAATTAGATCATTTTAGGCTCGAACTAAGACATGCATAGTTACACTTGTTCTAGTGTAATGTTAAGTATGTAGGGTTTGTTGATATTAAAATCATAAACATCAAGATTAATCAACATAAACAACCAAATAATAAAAAACAAATCAGATCAATATATGAATGTAAAACACTATAAAAGATATACACAATGGAATTAGATCGTGCTTGTTTGAGCCATTACTTTATTCAAAGGAAATAGATCAGTTTGTTTAGGGATCAACAATTTATTAGAATGCTGGATCTTCCTTTTTAGGATCTATTTTAGTATAGCAGCTTTCAATAGGATAAATCAGTGGATAGGTATAACCTATTCTTTTAGGATAGAGAGAGGGCCTAGCAAACCATAATTATTAGTGTGCCTAGTGGGCCCCTCCCACCACGAACTTCAATTAAATACAATCATCTATACTTTGCTGCTCAACTATGTCCATTATTAATAGATGCCAAAACCCAGTTTAACATGATCACTAAAGGGCTCTACATATACTAGAATATCCATTAATCCAATTATTTAAAATAGAAAACCAATTAATTAATGTATGCCCATATTTGGAAATTTCCAACATCCTCCTATTTGGGCTACCTTAAATAAACATTTTTTTAAAGAAGATTTTATTTTGAAAATGACACTCTCGGGTTAATAATTGAAAATTTGTTTTATGTGGTCATAATTTTGAAAAATAATATTCCAATAACGGCACCTTATAACCAACCCAATCCTATATAATCTCAATATAGGACTATGGCGATCAAGATGTTAAGAGAATACCGCAACACATAACCTTCCATAATCACATCTAATAAATATTATGTTTTCATTGATCAATACACTATTTCTTATAGGTCCTTGATGCAATTTCTCAACTACATGAAGCTGCATTATAAAACTGCATTAGCGTAATTTCTAAACAACACGAAATTGCCTTAGTGCAATTTCTAAATAATATGAAATTGCACAACTTTGTCACAATTTAACATGAGATCTCAAAATTGGTGACATCCAATCATCTTTAAACTAAAAATATGTTTGAAGATATTACTTTATACTTCCATTTCTCAGTCAATATAAGAAATAATAATAATAAAAATAAAGTCAGTAATGATGACCATCAAAAGTAATTTTTTTAATAAAAATCATAAAAGCACTATCAGTTTGCATATAAAAAAATATCTAGAAAAGCAAACTACATATAGCTTCCACTAATAAAGAGATCAAAAGAATTTAAAACACCCATATTCTTTACATTTTTTTTATAAATAAAATGGGTTGTTAGAGAATCGGCCAACATGGACTTAGTTTTATTCTCAATCACAATGTCTTTCTTTTTGACCGAGTCCTTAATAGTATAATATTTGTTCTTAATGTGTTTAGACACATTGTTGATCTTGTCATTCTTAGAATAAAATACAATTGTAGTGTTGTTGTAATAGATCATTATAGGTCTAGTAATAAAGTCTACAACTCACCATTTTGAGATCAAATTTCTAAGCTAAACAACTTGTGTTGAAACACTGTAACATGCCACAAACTTCGCATGCATTATAGAGTTCATAACCAAGGTTTGCTTTGTGCTTTTCTAAGAAGTAGCACCTCTAGCCATCATAAAAATGTATCTAGAAGTTGATTTTTTGTCATTTGAACAACTAGCAAAATCATTATTTGAATATTTAATCACTTTTAAATCCTCTACTCTACTATACATAAGCATGAAGTCTTTTGTTCGTTGTAAAGATCTTATTGCTTTCTTAGCTGCAATTTAATGATCATGACTTGGATTCGACAGATATCTCCGAAGACTATTCATAGTAAAAGTGATATCAGGTCTGGTATATACTTGTGTATACATAAGATTGCCAACTGCACTAGCATATGAAACATTCTTCATTACTTCCTTTTCAACATCATTAATGAGGCATTATTCAATACTTAATCTATCTCCTTTCATGATAGGAGCTTTGCCAACCTTGTTAGATATGTCAAAATATGATATATATATAACTTTTCTTAGATAACCTTAGAATCTCCTTAGATCTGTCATGATGAATCTCATTGCTTAGAACCAAAGAGGCTTTCTTAAGATCTTTCATATCAAACTTTGTAGATAATAAACCTTTTATGTCATTCAATAAATCAACATCTCTACGAACAAATAAAATGTCATCTATATAAAATAATAAGAAGATATATCTACTCCCATTTACTTTTATCTAGATGCATTAATTAAATTTGTTTTCTTCAAAGCCAAATGATCTCATAACTTTATCAACTTTTTGATATGATAATTGTTTGAGACTGTGACATCCTGAAATTTGAGCCCTTTGAGAGATGAGTGAACGTGAATTTCGCCAATGCATTGTTGGTTGATTTCGCTCAGACCCAATCATTTCCGAGATACTGACCTTGAGGGGAAAGGCTACTGAGGATAGAATTCGTGCGACTAAAGAACTTGACCTAGGAAAATGACTCGACCGTGAAACTTGTGTAAGGACGATCCTGTAGTCATGCAGGCCGATTTCAGGGACGAATAGAAGTCAATTCACGGACAGAAATAATGGGACGACGGGTGATTCCGTCTACTGTTATTGAACCCGCAAACGACCCTATGTCGATCCTTGATAATCGTGTACTTTGAAATAATAATCTATCCTTCGCAATTTCATGTCGTCAAGGACATCTATGTGTCGAGAAGTCTTGAACGTGGTTTGGCACGAGTCGGTTACGTGTGAATCCTCGAAGCCGCTTGTCAGTCTGAATTATACCAAAATGACATTTGGGCGAAATTGACAAGGCATGAGAATCCAAGATTGGACTTCGAATTTTCGGGAACGTTCGGGGCGGACTTTTGGATGATGCTTCCTTGACAGTCGACGGAGTCGGTCGAGCCGAGTTTTGAGAAAGGGATTTTGGACCGAGAAACCGAGCCTATGAGGATGTGGGCCAGGCAAGAATAGTGAAGGCCTCACGCCCAAGGTGGGACAACCACCGTGGAAGACCGAGACAACGAGCAAGCCCGTTGGACCCAACCGACCTCTCACCTGTCCTAGCCCGTTGTCTAAACGGGAGCCAATTCGAGCCCAATAAATTCCCGAGCCCGTTCCTACCCATTTCCCAGCCCGTTTCCTAGGCCCGCCCTTCATTTTCAGCCCAAGGACAGATTGGGAAATGTGCAAGGTGGAAATGACCAAAATGCCCTTGGATATTTTGAAGAAAAGTCAAAAGGAAGAGAGAGAAGATGAGGTCATTTTCTTGGCAAGTTAGGGCAAGCATTAATGGCCTTAATGAGGCCTATCTCCAGCCCTCACTTCACTCTCTCTCTCCTCTTCATCTTCTCCAAAATCGCAGCCCTCTTCCCCTTGCTTCTCCTTGCAATTTCTGCAGTTTCTGTTTTGGACCTCTCACTGAAATTTGAGTTGTTCGTTGCTTTCCCGGTGGAATCTCAGGCCGTGCCACCTATCAAAATGTTCAGAACAGAAATTACGTACTGTTCACGGTGGCCGATCGCCGAATGGAGCTGCCATCCGACCCGTACGGCGGCCAAAAGTTACTGGTNCTAATTCACAATCGCAATCCGCAAATTTACTCCACCAAGTATATATTAAACAATATCATCAAAGGCAGCATATATACATGTATTCAACATATAATTCACGTGAGGAAAGTACAACTAGTAATCTATCGATATATAATTCACGTGAGGAAAGTACAAATAATAATCCATCGAAATTAATCGATACTAGCATAATTAATAAATAAGGTACTTTCCAAAAATAATACTTTATTCCAAAAATATTCCATTAATAATTATTCAACAATAAATATTCAACATCCAAGAATAATATTATCCAACAATCAATATTCACATCCAAGAATAATTAATCATCCACCACTAATTAATTAATTATTCTCCAAAAACAATTAATTAATTATTACCCAAAAATAATAACCACCAATTTCGAAATTAATAATAAAATAATTAATTCCGAAAATAATAAATAATAATTCCGAATTTAATAAATAATTATTATTTTGTCCCAAAAATAATAATAATATTTATTAATACTAATCATGGTTACCGGTCTAACCCAACTATGGTTAATTAACCCAACCAAGATTACTTTAATCTAACCGCTATTAACCAACTATAGTTACTCTAACCGCAATTAATTTATTTTAACAACGATTAACATTAAACATGCTTAATCAAATAATAATAAAATACTAATCATCCATCATTCAAAATCACTAATCAAGCTTAATATTAAACTAATCACCCTAAGGGAGTTTAGCACCCTAAACAAGGTTTAGAAAATCGACTCACGCGTTTAGCGAATCCGACGACACGAGTGCGACCACGGCGACGAGGGGAACGAGCGGCTCGCTCGGGGACAACGACGGGCGACAACCGGCGGCTGTTTTCCAACAAAACAGCTTCCGATGAAGCTGTTTTGTGCTGAACAGCAGCCGAACAGCGGCTGGCGATGCTGGACAGCGGCTGGCTGTGTCCCGAACAGCGGCCAGCAGCAACCAGCAGCAACTTCCAGCGGCAGAAACAGCAAGAAACAGCAGCAAACAGCAAGCAGAAACAGTAGGAACAGCAGCAGACTCGGACAGAGGAGGAGGGGGAGCGGTGCAGCTAGCTCGCGGGGCCGGCGGACGACGAGACCGGCGGACCGACGGCGAGTTGGTTGGACGGCGGTGCTGCGGTGGTTATGGGTGGCAGCAGCAAGAAAACGCAGCAGCAGTGGCAGCAAGCCAGCGTTGGCTGAAGGAGGAGAAGAAGAAAAAAAAGGAAGAAGCTGCTGGGATGGGGGGGCTTCGAACGTGCAGAGGAAGGAAAGAGGAGAGAGAGAGAGAGAGAGAGAGAGAGAGAGAGAGAGAGAGAGAGAGAGAGAGAGAGAGAGTTGACAAGTCAAAGGGGAAAAAGTGAGATAAGATGGGGACAAGGGGCTGCCGACCAAGAGAAGAAACGTGAGGAAGAAGAGAAAGAAAAGGAGGAGAGAGAAAGGGAAACGTGCGGACGAAGGAGAGGAGCCAACGTGGGGAGAAAGAAAAGAAAGGAGAACAAGACAAAACAAGATAAAAATATAAACAAATATCTAGAGAGGGGTATTTTGGTCTTTTTACCCCTGAAGCACAAATTCCCAAATATTTGGCTCCAAAACTCGGCTTGTTGAATCATTTTCCAATAATTCGGGCTCACCAATAAATCCGAGAATCAATGAGACAATGTCCAATATTTAGTCTCGACATCCTTAAAAATTCGATATCCGATACCGGATTGAAATTCATGGTTAACATCGATCAATCACAACTTTAGTACGACCTAACTTTCGGGCGGCGTTTAGGGGCTCTCGCGCGTTTGACCCGTGGTTGATAGCTTTTCAATCCACGATCGTGCATTCAAATTAGGGCGATCCTCGGTTGTCATGTAATCACGAGAGGTTAATTGCTCACACTGAGTACAGGGCCAAAAGGAAATCGGTTTAACGTCGTCCGCAATTAATATCGAAGTCGTGCGGAATCACCTGCAATCCGACCTCGTATTTTTGCCGATTCGATTTATTTCCGTTCGCTAATTGGCCTAAAACAATGTAGTATTATTCCTCTTTGATTCTTATGATCGAGCGGTCTATCCCTGATTAAATTCACTAGTCGTACGCGTACCGATCCTTAATTGCCTTGCCGAACAGTTAGTTAACTCATGAGGGGTCAACTCAGAGTAAACGTAACTAACAGTGCATTGATAAAATAACCATTTCATCTATCCCGGAATGGGTCAAAATTCAGGATGTTACAGACTTAGTTTTATTCTCAATCACAATGTCTTTCTTTTTGACTGAGTCCTTAACAGTATACTATTTGTTCTTAATGTGTTTAGACACATTGTTGATCTTGTCATTCTTAGAATAAAATACAATTGTAGTGTCGTCGTAGTAGATCATTATAGGTCTAGTAATAAAGTCTACAACTCACCATTTTGAGATCAAATTTGTAAGCTAAACAACTTGTGTTGAAACACTGTAACATGCCACAAACTTCGCATGCATTATAGAGTTCACAACCAAGGTTTGCTTTGTGCTTTTCTAAGAAATAGCATCCCTAGCCATCATAAAAATGTATCTAGAAGTTGATTTTTTGTCATTTGAACAACTAGCAAAATCAATATCTGAATATTCTATCACTTTTAAATCCTCTACTCTACTATACATAAGCATGAAGTCTTTTGTTCGTTGTAAAGATCTTATTGCTTTCTTAGCTGCAATTTAATGATCATGACTTGGATTCGACAGATATCTCCGAAGACTATTCATAGTAAAAGTGATATCAGGTTTGGTACATACTTGTGTATACATAAGATTGCTAACTGCACTAGCATATGAAACATTCTTCATTACTTCATTTTCAACATCATTAATGAGGCATTATTCAATACTTAATCTATCTCCTTTCATGATAGGAGCTTTGCCAACCTTGTTAGATATGTCAAAATATGATATATATAACTTTTCTAAGATAACTTTAGAATCTTCTTAGATCTGTCATGATGAATCTCAATGCTTAGAACCAAAGAGGCTTTCTTAAGATCTTTTATATCAAACTTTGTAGATAATAAACCTTTTATGTCATTCAATAAATCAACATCTCTACGAACAAATAAAATGTCATCTATATAAAATAATAAGAAGATATATCTACTCCCATTTACTTTCATGTAGATGCATTAATTAAATTTGTTTTCTTCAAAGCCAAATGATCTCATAACTTTATCAACTTTTTGATATGATGCTGGTTTGAGACCGTTGATAGACCTTCAAAGGTTGCACACCATGTGCTCCTTTTCAACCTTCGAAGTTTGCACACCATGTGCTCCTTTTCAACTTCTTTAAATCCTTTAGGTTTTTACATATACACTTCTTCATCCAAATCTCCATTTAGAAATGCTATTTTGACATCTATCTGATGAAACTCTAAGTCAAAATGAGCCACCAATTTCATAATTATTCGGAAAGAGTCTTTAGTAGACACTGGAGAAAAGGTTTTAGTAGAATCAATGCATTCTCTCTGTGTGAATCCCTTTGCAACTAATCTTGCCTTGAATCTCTTTATGTTACCTTTGTTGTCTTTTTTGGTTTTGAGTACCCATTTGCTGCCAATTGGTTTGTGCACATCAAATAAATTAACAAGTTCCTATACTTGATTATTTGAAATGAAAATCATCTCATCTTTCATTACTCCTAACCATTCATCTGCTTGATCACTATAAAGAGTTTCTTTGAAGGTCACTAGATTAACTATACGTCTAATGTCAAAATTCGCCTCTCCAAGATAAACATAATAGTCATTTAAAATCATTGGCCTTCTTTGCCGTTGTGATATTTTCACATGCATTTTTGGAGCTGTATCATTTGTCTGAGGAATTTCATTTGTAATAGGAGGGTTTATCATCATATTTCCAATATTTGCTTATTGCTGAATTTTTACTCTACAAGTCTTTTTGCATAAAATCATTGTTCAACATAGGGAATGGAATAGAGACTGCATTGTTTGGTATTTCCCTTTTGAAAGAAGAGATGGTAGTCTAAGACTCAACGATTCTAATGCCACAAGTAAGACAATAAAACCTACCCTTTTTGGAATGGTCAAGGTATCCAATAAAGTAACATTTAGTGGCCTTAGGTTCGGTATTCTTTTGAGAAGATTCATAAATTTTCACCTCGTACTCCCAAACTTGAAAGTAATTCAAGCTTGGTTTCCTTCCCATCCATAATTCAAAAGTTTTTTTGGTACTGATTTACTAGGTATACGGTTCGAAATGTAAGTTGTTGCTTTGATTGTATCACCTTATAAGTATTTAGGCAAATTAAATCTACCCATCATACTTCTTTTCATCTCGATGAATGTGTGGTTCCACCTTTCAGCTACACCTTTTTGTTCAGGACTCCCTAGCATTGTATATTAAACAACAATACTACAGTCCTGTAAATATTTAGTAAACGGTCCCATTTGTTGTTTAGTTTCAGTATATCACCCATAATATTCACTATCATGATAAGATCTGACAATCTTAATGACTTTTCCCAAATTGTTTCTCAACTATAGTGCAAAACACTTTGAACATATCAAGGGCATCAGCCTTTTCCTCAATCAAGTAAACATAACAACTGTGCTTATATGTTCCCATATCAACTTCGATATTATTTCCAACTTTAAGCTTTAACTCCTTTAGATTTGAATTCCTTACATTTGTAAGAACCTTAGTCACTTTTTTCCTTTATTTTTCGCCAAGCTTTGAATTTGTAGCAGTTCTCCTTTTTTAACTTTTCTTCCCAAGCCACATATTTGATAGTCAAGGCATATGCTCCAAGTCTCATTTTGAGTGTTATAAGTAGTTTTAATTTGGCTGAATTCAATTGGCAGGACATTTAAGGCATGATGCACAACATAGTCTTTAGAAAGGGTAATGTCATGGGCCTTAAATCTAGACTGAATATGGACCATTTTTAGTATAAATTCTATAAATCCCATGACAGTATCATATTTCATATTCGATAACTCACTTATCAAGTTTCCAGCCTCAACCTTATCTGAGACTTTGTGTCTTTCTCCCATAGCTTTAAGGAACTCTTTCACATTCTTATCTTCTGGCAAACCACTAATGAGATGATTAGGAATGTACCTCTTTATAGTAATGAGGTTCAGTTGGTTGGATTTTTCCCATTTAGTATAATGGGCCTTATGACCTGCAATACTTTGATAATTAGGCTTGGGAGGTTCATCCTTACGTAGAGCCAAGTTCATATCCATAATTTCTAGAATAAACTCTATGTCATGTTTCCATCTCTTGAAGTTCGATCCAATTAATATTTTAACAGTGACATTATTATTGTTTACATTAAAGGTAATTGTTTGTTATAGATAATGCAATAAGATCAATTACAAGCAATAAGCAATTCAACAAAATAATTAGCACATTATAAACTCCCATTTGGGTAAAGTGTATAATTCACAATTATTTTCCATAACATGAAGTTTATAAAATAACAACAAGGAGAATTACACATAATTGTCAAGGATTCATCCCTTTTGGACAGACAAATCTTTCAAATTATACATCTCAATTATATCAATATGTTAGGGAAATCCCTTATGATGTTTTGAAGATGACAAAATAAATCAAAAGGCTACTAACGTGTTTATTGAGTAACTTAGTGAAAAACGCACAAGCTGCTATGCATATGATGGAAAGCTTCTAAGTCTGGATAAAGCAGACAAAGAAGCACATAAAGTCTCTGAGTCTGGATGAAGCAGACGGAAGATCCGTACCAGACTGAGATTTAAGTCTGACCGTACCAGATCGAGTTTTAAGTCTGACCGTACCAGACTGAGATTTTAAGTCTGAACGAACCAGACTGAAAATCTAGGCAGACTCAGAACTTAAGATCATCAGACTTAAGATGAACCTACATGATAAGATCACCAACGGTCAAATATTTCACTTACTTTATTTATATTGATTCTATTGTATCAAACTGATTGGCAGGATCAATCAACGGACAACTTCCAACGAAGAATAGAACACTTATGGAAGCCCGGATTTTGATTGTATGGGTGAACAGAATCCAAGGGGATCCAATCTACCTCCAACGGTCAAAAAGACTTACCTTATGAAGTCTGTCCAAGAAAGGAAATGGAAGACTAATCTTTCACGGAAAGAGCCAACGGTCGAGTGTGGCTTGGAGAGTATATAAGGATAGGATGAGACCTAGGAGACCAAGGTGGATAAATATATTCCAAGGCCGATTCAATTCTTCACTAGTTGTCTGAAAAAGAGCGTAACCGAATGATCCTAGTGAATTACCAAGAAGAGTGACTTAGTGAGATATATCATCACCAAGTGCTAATACTCAAGAGTGTGTAATCACCTTTAATCATATAGTGAAATCTAGCCTATTGGTTGATTGCCTGGAGAGTGGACGTAGGCTTGTCTAAAGCCGAACCACTATAAACTGTGTTTGCAATCTTCTCTACTCTCTCTATTTAATTTCAGTTTATAGATTGCAAAAGATTGTTATTGCTTGCGCATAAAATTCCTCTACACCTATTCACCCCCCTCTAGGTGTTAATACTAGTCTACATCAATTGGTATCAGAGCCTCGTGCTCAGTATCTTGAAGTGTTTATTACTTCAGAGCTAAAGATCTTTCATGGCTAGTATTTTTGCACCAGGTTTGATTGAGGGACGAAGCATCACCAGACCACCTTACTTTGATGGGAAAGAGTACAATGTCTGGAAAAACAATATGAAGGCATTCCTAAGATCTAAGGATCTGTTAGAATGGGATGTTGTTGAGAAAGGAATCAATCCTAATGTTGTATCAGCATCTACTAGAAAAGAGGATGGCAAAACGCTTCAATCATCTGTTACTCTATCTCAAAAAGAGATAACAAAAAGAGAAGCTTTAGATGCAAAGGCTATCTACTCTCTTTACTGTACTTTATCTCCTAATGAGTATAATCGAATTTCCTCTTGTGAAACAGCGAATGAAGTATGGGATAGGTTGCACGTTACCTATGAAGGAATTGATTGTGTAAAAGAGACCAAAGTAAATATTTTACTTGGTCAATATGAATCCTTCAAGATGAAACAGGGGGAGTCCATAGGAGATATGTTCAGCAGATTTACTGATATAGTAAATGGGCTTGCATATCAAGGACAACCTGTCCCAGGACCAATGAAGGTCAACAAGCTCTTGAGAGGATTATTGAAGGATTGGAACAACATCAAGACTTCAATCCGCGAGACGTTGAGGATTTCGCCTTTATCTGTTGATGAACTTATTGGAACTTTGCAATCTTATGAAGCGGAACGTATAAATGATGAAGATCCAGAAGGTAAGAAGTTAATTGCTTTAAAATCTAATGCTGATTTTAATGAGGCAGATTTTGAGGAAGATAAAAAGGATGACGATGAGGAGATGAGGTCGTTGATCAAAAAATCTGAACACCTTGTGAGAAAAAGAAGCAATTCGAAAGGGAAGAAGTCCACAAAGAAAGCCGAGACGTGGAGCGACATCGAGTGTGAATCCAACGATGATGAGGATTTATGCTTAATGGCGGGCATTGAATTTGAAGAAGACGAGGTAACATGTTCAAATCTTATTCTTGATGATGATAATCCTTTTGAAGAGTTATGCCCAGAACATAAGAAAGCGTTGAAGAATATCTCTAAATTGAGAGAGAAAAATTCTACAAATGAGACAAGGATCGTTGAGCTGGAAAAGGAGAATTCTTTTGTTAAGGAAGAAAAAGATTTTTTGCAAAAAGAAAATGATTCCTATAAGGAAGAAATTCTGAAAATTTGCAAGAAATTTTCTATTGGCTCAAAGACATTGGAGCATGTCCTCTCCATACAAATGCCGTACTACAACAAATCCGGTCTCGATTATGAGAAGGACAGTGAGATCAATAATGATCTTCCAAAAGTAAAGGAGAGATTGCGGCACAAACCTTCGATCCACCATTATCGAAGTCATTTTGGTAAGCAATTTGTGAAGCCTATTGGATCTCAATATTTTAATTGCTCGAATTGTGGTGATCATAATCACTTTAAGCAACAATGTCTATTTGATTGGAAGAAATTCAAGTCAATCAATTGGAAATTTGATGCTTTCTCTAACTGAAATGGACCCAAATTCATTTGGATACCAAAGAAAAGATATTCTTGCAGGTAATAAAGGTAAGGAAGCAAGAATATGTTTGTGCATAATGTTCTTTTTATGCTTCGGTTGATTCAGATTTTATAATAATTATATTCTATAATTGGTTATATTGAAGGAAGAATCGTGTGATATATTTTTGGCAGTTTTGTGAGTTGGAATTTGATACGTGTGATTAATTTGATATCCTGTTTAGAAATAATCATGATTATTTGATCAGATTTTATGCTATCTTATTTTGTTATATTTTTGCAAAGAAAAAATTTATTTTATGAGATATTATCATGCGAGATATTTTCCCTTGAATTCTCTTTTGTGTCGAGCTTGGAATGAATATTTGAGTATCTTTGAAGATTTCCTATTTGTGCTCTAACGTGAAAGAATGATCCAAATTCATGGATACCAAAAGAAAAAGAGCTTGCTGCAGGAAATTTTACAAAAGAAGAATGATTGCAAATCTATGCAAATCATTGAGCAATCAGAAGAATATCTCAAGTGATGATTGAGGAAGATCTTTTTCTAAAACAATAGTATATTTTTTAAATATATATACCTTGGGTAAGGAAATATTCCATCTTTATCATCCTGCCTTCCAAATTTATACACAAATTTTATGGTTCTGGATGATTTTTATGACTCACGTGTGATTTATATTAAAAAAAAAAAAATCTCTTGTAAGATATTGCACATTTTATTACTTGATTTGGCACGTGATAAAAATTCTACTTCGTTTTTGCATATTGCATCAATAATATCTTTTTGAAATTTATGCTTAGGGAAATCCATTTAATCTTGAAAGATATTGTTGTATTTTGGGATTCACTTGCTATAACTTAAAAGATATTTTATATTAGGCAAGTTTGATCTGCAAATTGAAGGAATGTATGTGCGTGATATTGTCTATAATTTACAAAGATTATTATCTATTTTACAAGGATTTGTAGGTGGCAAAATATATTTCCATATAAGGTTGGGAAAGCTTAATTCAAAATTATGGAGATTTTTGAAGGCTTAAAAATTCTACTCATTGCACAGAATCTTCTCACTAGTTATTGAGCAATATAACAGTGTATTTGTGCAGAAATTTTATGTAGATTAAATTTGAGGCATGCTTGATTGAAGAAAACAAACTTCTACCTCAAATTTCAAAAGCAAATAAATGCTGTGAATGTTGCTACTACAAAAGAAATAAAGAGACAATATTCCATTCAACGTGCACAAGTTGTGATAAGTATTATTGCAAATACTGTCATGAGGACAGGGGGAGAAAGTGAATATAAAAAGAAATGAAGAATCGTGATCATTTCAAAAAGGAAACAAATTGAGGGGGAGCATTGATCAAATATGGTAGATTTTTTTTGAATTGATCTTGACATTGATTATTATGATTTTTGTTGATATATATGAGCTATATTGAATATTCTTTATGTTCATATCAACAAGATATCTTTAAAGTTTGTGTTTTATGCCTAATACATTTTTAAAGATATTATGTGAATTTATTCTCCACGTGACACCCTTTTGCATTGTTATCGCTTTTTGATTATGTCAAAAAGGGGGAGAAAATATGTATATGCATATGTGCTAATTGGTTTATATTATTTAGTGCATAATATTGAGCTGCAATTATTTCTATATATTATTTTGCTCAATTTATCAATTATCTTCTATTATATAATCTCCTATTTTGAATGACATTCATTGAATATATGAAATTTTGGAGATTGCATTATGTGCTTATGATGCTTTGATTTATCAATATATTTAAAAAGCATAATTGGACATCTGCATATTCAGAGATTGTTTTGTCATCATCAAAAAGGGGGAGATTGTTAGGGAAATCCCTTATGATGTTTTGAAGATGACAAAATAAATCAAAAGGCTACTAACGTGTTTATTGAGTAACTTAGTGAAAAACGCACAAGCCGCTATGCAGATGATGGAAAGCTTATGAGTCTGGATAAAGCAGACAAAAAAGCACATAAAGTCTCTGAGTCTGGATGAAGCAGACGGAAGACCCGTACCAGACTGAGATTTAAGTCTGACCGTACCAGATCGAGTTTTAAGTCTGACCGTACCAGACTGAGATTTTAAGTCTGAACGAACCAGACTGAAAATCTAGGCAGACTCAGAACTTAAGATCATCAGACTTAAGATGAACCTACATGATAAGATCACCAACGATCAAATATTTTACTTACTTTATTTATATTGATTCTGTTGTATCAAACTGATTGGCAGGATCAATCAACGGACAACTTCCAAAGAAGAATAGAACACTTATGGAAGCCCGGATTTTGATTGTATGGGTGAACAGAATCCAAGGGGATCCAATCTACCTCCAACAGTCAAAAAGACTTACCTTATGAAGTCTGTCCAAGAAAGGAAAGGGAAGACTAATCTCTCACGGAAAGAGCCAATGGTCGAGTGTGGCTTGGAGAGTATATAAGGATAGGATGAGACCTAGGAGACCAAGGTGGATAAATATATTCCAAGGCCGATTCAATTCTTCACTAGTTGTCTGAAAAAGAGCGTAACCGAGTGATCCTAGTGAATTACCAAGAAGAGTGACTTAGTGAGATATATCATCACCAAGTGTTAACACTCAAGAATGTGTAATCACCTTTAATCATATAGTGAAATCCAGCCTATTGGCTGATCGCTTGGAGAGTGGACGTAGGCTTGTCTAAAGCCGAACCACTATAAACTGTGTTTGCAATCTTTTCTACTCTCTCTATTTAATTTCAGTTTATAGATTGCAAAAGATTGTTATTACTTACGCATAAAATTCCTCTACACCTATTCACCCCCCTCTAGGTGTTAATACTAGTCTACATCACAATATACATAGACAATAATGAGAATTACATATAATCATCAATGATTCATTCGCTTTGGGCAAACACAACCTTTGAATTATACATATTCATTGTTTCAACATAGAGGGGAATTGCATATAATTGTCAAAATTTATCCCCTCTGGGCAAATAAATCTTTTAAGCCATACATCCTCATCAATCATCTCTATTATATCAATATGGAGGGGAATTATTCATAATTTTTAAAAATTTATCTCCTTTGAGCAAATAAATATTTTGACTCATACATTCCCATATTTTAGATTTGGAATTTATTTTCATGCAATTTTTAAATTAATATACACAATAACCTCTTTAGGCTAGTAATTATATATACTAATTTTATCAATAAAGAACTTCAACAATTTAAAAAATTTAACAATTTTCAAATAATGTTCCATTTAACTATGCCCAAAAATTCATCAAATAATATAAAGCATTTTACTACATATGCTTTCTAGGATCACAAATGGATCATATTGCATAAACCAAACAAAATTTTTTGTCTCAATTTTTTTGTGCCTATTTCTATAATTAAGCACCTAAGATTAGCTAGTTAGACTAAAGTGAAAGAGTATAGATGATTTGTGCTAAACTAGGGAAAGTGAATACTACTATCCTACTTCTCATACACTATAATACATTTCCATAAACTAAAAATTGGAAAAAGTAGGCACAAAATTAATTTTCATGGAATCAAATATGGATAACAATTTCTAACATTCATAATTCAATTGAAAGTAATTTAAAAATTTTAAAACCTTTTAAAATTATGAAACCTAGAATTTCAAATTTGAAAATTCTCATTCAATACTTAATATATGGTTGGAAAGATCTTGACACGTAGAACAAAAGTCTAAGATTTCAGAATTGATTGATAAAAAAATTTGCATGAAATAATAACAACAATATTCAGGTTTTAAAATAAAATTTTAAATTAAAAAAACGTAATTTTGGGTTCTACAATCATATATGACATGCTCTAATACTATATGTTGATATTAAAATCATAAACATCAAGATTAATCAGCATACACAACAAAATAATCAAGACCAAATCAAATTCATAAATGAATATAAAACACCATAAAAGATATGCACGATGGAATTATATTATATCTGTTTGAGCCATTACTTTACTCGAAAGAAATATATCAATCTGATTGGAAATCAACAATCTATTAGAATATCAGATTTTTCTCTTTATGACCTATTTTAGTATAATAGCTTTTGATAGGATAAAGCAATTGATAGATATAACTTATTTTTGATAGACTAAAAAAGGGATTTAGCAAATCCTAATTACTAGTGTGCCAATTGGGCTCCTCTCATCATGGGCTTTGGTTAAACACAATTGTCTACACTTTATTGCTCAATAGACTCATTATTAATCTATGCAAAAACTCAATTTAATAGGATTACTAAAGGGCTCAACATATACTAGAATATCCATTAATCCGATTATTTAAAATAGAAAATCAATTAATTAATATTAGCCCATATTTAGGAATTTTTTGGCATGGGTGGCAAAATGGTTTAATGACCTATGTTTTAGCCTGCATTTAATGCATTGGATAGAAAATGGATTAGCTGAAACTTTAATATGGGTTTGAAACAGGTTTATTGTAATAGAGCCTAATTGAAACATGTGTCATAAATGGGTCTTAAGATGGGTTTGAAATGGGTTTATTGTAATAGAGCTTAATTGAAAATGTGTCATAAATGGGTTTGGGATAGACCTATTTATGACCCATTAATAACTCAACTAATTACTTTTTAGTTTCCTTTTCCTTTTCTTTCTTTTTATTTTTCATCTTCATAGGCTAGTTGCCAGCAACCTATTGTTGTGGTCAAAGACCAACCACAAGTGAGCTCAAACCTTACCTGATCGGCTAGGCTGAGCTCATTTGGTGCCGGTGAGATTGATTCTCACTCGATTTGGCAAGGCTTGAGCTCACTCAAGGCCAATCGGGCGAGCTTGGGCCTTGCTAAATCCAGTGACTTGGGTTAAGCTTTAGCGAGGCCCTAGCTTGCCAGCAAGTAGGGATGAGCATGGTTCCAGGGTACAACCTGAAACCCGAGAATTGTTCTAGTGGGAATTTGTAGGTTCCAGGTTCTAAGGTATGTAGGATATGTTTTAGGTTCAAAAATTTGAAGAACCTGTACTCGATGGTAGGTTCTAGGTTTTTAATTAGTGGAACTTGGAATCTAGAACTTGAAACCTGGAACCTGGAACTTAGAATCTAGCACAAGTTTTTATGTTTCTCTTTATCTATGTCTTCACGCAAGATATTTCATGGTGTTTGATGATAAGTGTATAATCCGAAACCACTAGTTTAAACTTCCATTTTATGATTAAGAATTTTATTTTCGTAGATTATGAGACTAGTGAAAACTCCAATTACTTCTTTGATGTAGTTATGTTGGGTAATTGCTTCTTTCAAGATAATAATTCTATATAATATTAGAGCAATCATTGCATTAAAATCATAAAATTTCCTTAACACTATTCGATTGGTGTATATAGACACTTGTTTTTAGGCAATCAATAGTAAAATCCTTGTTCTTTTTATTATTGCATTTATTTTCATTTTGCTTAACTAAAGATGAAAAAAAAAAACCTGTTGGGACTTAGAACTGACCTTGAAACTTGAAGTAGGGTAGGTTCCAAGTTCCAAAAAATGAGGAACCTGTTCTCGATGGTAGGTTCTAGGTTCTAGGCAGAATTTGTAAGGAACTTGGAACCTCTCACCCTTACCAACAAGGCCTGGCTTAGTTAGGCGGGGTGGAGCCTCACCAACCTATGGCAAGGCTTGAGCTTGCCTACGACTAGTCAGTGGCTGCCATTGTGGCCGGTGATTGGCCAATGAAGAAGAAAAAGAAAAAGAAAAAGAAAAAGAATAAAAATTTGAAGAACCTGGTACAACCTGAAACCCGAGAATTGTTCTGGTGGGAATTTGTAAGTTCCAGGTTCTAAGGTATGTAGGATATGTTTTAGGTTCAAAAATTTGAAGAACCTGTACTCGATGGTAGGTTCTAGGTTTTTAATTAGTGGAACTTGGAATCTAGAACTTGAAACCTGGAACCTGGAACCTAGAATCTAGCACAAGTTTTTATGTTTCTCTTTATCTATGTCTTCACGCAAGATATTTCATGGTGTTTGATGATAAGTGTATAATCCAAAACCGCTAGTTTAAACTTCCATTTTATGATTAAGAATTTTATTTTCGTAGATTATGAGACTAGTGAAAACTCCAATTACTTCTTTGATGTAGTCATGTTGGGCAATTGCTCTTTCAAGATAATAATTCTATATAATATTAGAGCAATCATTGCATTAAAATCATAAAATTTCCTTAACACTATTCGATTGGTGTATATAGACACTTGTTTTTAGGCAATCGATAGTAAAATCCTTGTTCTTTTTATTATTGCATTTATTTTCATTTTGCTTAACTAAAGATGAAAAAAAAAACTTGTTGGGACTTAGAACTGACCTTGAAACCTGAAGTAGGGTAGGTTCCAAGTTCCAAAAAATGAGGAACCTGTTCTCGATGGTAGGTTCTAGGTTCTAGGCAGAATTTGTAAGGAACTTGTAACCTCTCACCTTTACCAACAAGGCCTGGCTTAGTTAGGCGGGGTGGAGCCTCACCGACCTATGGCAAGGCTTGAGCTTGCCTACGACTAGTCAGTGGCTACCATTGTGGCAAGTGATTGGCCAATGAAGAAGAAAAAGAAAAAGAAAAAGAAAAAGAATAAAAATTAATTAAAAATTGATTTAAAAATATAATAATAAAAAATTATTGAAAAAGGTGCATGAGGAAAAGGTTTTCCTCACCAAAGAGTGGAAAATATGTGCTTGTTTATTTTTAGGTTTCAGCCGAGCACTAGAAAATATGATTTTTTTTTGGAAAATAGTTTTCCTATAATATTAATTTATTTCGATATGAGTTGGGTTGGGCATAGGTCATTAAAATTACATTACATGAAAATGGGTAAAAAATAAATTAAATGTGTCAATATGGATTGGACCATTTTCAACCCAACCCACCTGTTTGATGGCCGTATAAGTATGTATACAGCTTATTCATTTGTCATATGATGTATCTAATGTGTTTGGAGTGGTGTAAAATCATGATTCCATGTTTGCATTGCTGTAGTTTCACTTTTGAGTTAATTAAATCATTTTAGGTTTGAACCCTAACATGCATAGCTATGCCTGTTCTAATATGAATTTTAATTTGTATATGCACATTCATAAGTTATATGATGTATCCAATGTGTTGAGGGTGAGCACTAGTCCACAATCAACTCTGGATTGGCCTAACTCAGCTAGTCCTTCTCTAGTTCCTTGGGGAATGAGGCTAGTCCTTGGTCTTAGGACTTCTAAATCCTATAATGTATGGGTTAGTCCTCAATTCTAGGACTTTAGGATTGGTCCAACTTAGACCACGCTGTATATATTATATATGTATATGTCATATACATTATTTGTTACATATATAATATTCTAAGCCTTAGCACCTCTACCTTTGCTCTTTCTTATGTGGTTTTGCAGTATAAATTAGAAAGTAGAAACCTAACTAAGATTTCACCAAAAAAATGGCAACCCTCTTCGCTCACCTTAGCCTTGTTCACCGCTTGCCTCTCACTCACCTTTGTTCATTTGCCTTGGTCACTTTTGGCCTTGCCTCATGAGCGCAATGTAGCTGGTGAAATCACTTACCTCTTGGCCTACCTCACTAATGCAGCTCAACAATTGCAAATGAAGATTTCTATTGTGACCATATCTTAGGTTTATGTTTGATATGTACTAGTGTTCATAATTTAGTTTTTTAATGTCACATTATTGATGGATATATAATATAAAAGAGTATATTTGTCCTTTTAAGGAATAAAAAAAATGAAACATAAAAAATAATCAATTGTACTTGGGTTGACTTTGGAACCGGACCAGACACATAGGGTTGATTTGGTCCTTGATTCTAGGCTTAATAAGGTCGGCCCCTGGCCCCAAAAAATTGGGGACCAACACTGTGCATATTGGCCTTGAGTTAGGTGCTAGACTAGTTTAACTCAAACCACGCTCACCACTAAATGTGCTTGTAATGATAGAAAATCACAATTATGTATTTGGATTGCTGGTTCTATTTTGAGCTAAGTAGATTATTTTAGGCTAAACCATGACTTGCTTGCACTAATGCAAATATGAGTACATATAGACCCTTATCTAATGTATTGGAATGATAGAAAACGATGATTCCAAGCTTGGGTTGTTATTAATTCTGTTTTGAGCTTAAGATAATAAAGCGCCATAATCTCATGCTTAAGTCACTAAACTCTATTTCGAGCCAATTGAGTTGATTTGAGCATATTAGAGTCTCAATGAGTTTTCATTTGTTAGGCATAAATTTCCTTGGGCATGATGCTTAGAAATGCATGAGTTAATCTTGTTTCACGTAAATATATGTGTCTAATATTGATGGCTTACTGGTAAATGACGGTTTTGAATTAGTCTTGTTGTCTTATTGTACTTAAAAGAGTCCTTTGCCCAAATCGACTGCTTTGATCGAGTGATGCGACCTTCGGTGATACCCCCATGGGTGTAGGGAGGAGGTGTGGATTATGGCCGGGTGCTCTCAAATGCCAACAGTTATCCAATTTGTGATATAGATATATAGACAATGGGAACAGCCGTCTCGGGTTTGGCTGGGTAGGTACCAGCAACACTCTTATCGAGTGATACATGTTAGAAATTGCATGCCGATTCTAGAAAATAATGCAAGCAACCAATTTATCCAAGCAGAATATAATAATGAAAGAACAAAATCAGAAGAATATACTAGAAAATTTGTTATTAAAGTTAATCCAAACTTGGGCTACATCTTCACACAGAGGCACTCTACCAATCCACTAATCTTCGAAGAAAGCAGGAATACAATAATGACTTTCTCTCAAGATTAGGGCACAAAGATATTGAGAACCCTTACAAGAAAAACTCAAATTTTCTTCTCTCTTTTTCTTTCTCTATTTTCTTTCTCAATCATTTGATGGCTAGCGTCTAATTATAACTAATATAAAGTGTAACCTTTCACCTAAAAGCAAATTTAATGAAAAAGATAAAAAAGTTCTTAAAGATATTTGACTTCACCCACCAATAATCTTCCATTGGAAGACAAATACATCCAATGCAACAAGCAATTTTGTATCCATCTACTTCAAAAGCTAGTAAAAATTTGTGCCTCCACAGTACTCCTCATCAATTAACATGGAGTAATACCAATGTTAGTAGTACAGAAAATATGCTTATCTTTGTCTATGACCTTAGTCAACATGTGAGCTGGATTCTTTGAGCCATCAATCTTTTGCAACTTTAACTCATTATCTTTCAATGCCGACTTGATGAAATGATGATGCTTCTTGATATGTCTAGTTCTTGAGTGATAAGCTACATTCTTTGCTAAGTGCACTGCATTTTGACTATTACTTCACATGGTGCTCACTAACTGCTTTCAATGTAGCTCCTCAATGTAATCTTGTGACCACATGATATCCTTGGAGGCTTTCATGATTGCCACGTACTTCGCTTCTGTTGTTGATAGAGCTGCTACTTTTTGTAGTTGAGATACATAATTCACTATTGTACCTGTAATTGTAAAGATATATCCAATGGTAATCTTTGTAATTGTAAAGATATATCCAGTGGTACTCTTACCACTATTTTGATTATCTGAGTGATCTACATCCACATAACCTTGCAACTATAGAGATGTATCATCATAACAAAAAGAGTAATTTGATATACTTGCTAGAAGTCTCAACATCCATTGTACCATATTCCAATGCTTTTTGCCCGAGTTCTGTAGATATCAAATCATAACCTCAATTGCTTATGCAATGTCTATACTCACCGTGACATACATCAAACTTCCAACTACTAATGCAGATGGAATTACCGCCATCTCATCTTTCAAAGCTTGAGAACTTGGACACATATCTTTTGAAAGTTTGAAGTGATTCACTAGAGGATTCGCAACTCATTTTTTCTTATCTGTGTTAAAACTCTTTGACAACTTGTTTACATAGTCTTCTTGCAACAATCATAATTTTTTCTCCGTCCCTAATGATTTTTATGCCTAAGATATTCTTCGCCTATCCTGAGTCTTTTATAGCAAATTGCAATGCTAACATATTTTTTACTTTTACGATTCTCTTCATATTGGAGCTGGACATTAGCATGTCATTCACATATAAAGAGAGATACACAATATCACCGTTGCCATACTTGCAAAAATAAATACAATGGTTAGCTTGATAGTGTGCAATTCCCTTTTCTTTCATGAAAGCATTAAACTTTAAGTACTATTGCTACTGTCACGCCCCGAACCCCGAGCACGCGACAACCCCTTCTCTTGGTTGATTGAAAGCGACGTCCCAGGACTCGTCGATGACCATTCATTTTAATCTTTCGTTATGCGCAAGCGGAAGACGAACCATCCCCAGTCCAACAAACAATCAATCAATCAATCAGGGATAGAGGGATGAATAACAAGAACAACCATCACTACTCATTTAGACAATTTACTGGATTAATCAACGGAGGATCGTCTTTTGAATTACAAGCCCGACAAAAGGGGCCGATNAGGACCGCCGACTTCAGGCGGCCGTACGGGACGGACGGTAGCTCCGTTCGGCGATCGGCCGACGTGAACAGTACGTAATTTGTGTACTGAACATTTTGATAGGTGGCACGGCCCGAGATTCCACCGGGAAGGCAACGAACAACTCGAAATTCGTTGAGAGGTCAGAAGCAGAAACTGCAGGAAGGCAAGGGAAGAAGGGGAGAGAAGTGGTGCGGTTTTGGAGAAGATGAAGAGGAGAGAGAGAGTGAAGTGAGGCTGAAGATAAGCCTCAATTAATGGCATTAATTGCTTGGCTCAAGTCCCAAAAACATGACATCATCTTCTCTCTCTTCCTTTTTGACTTTTCTTCAAAATATCCAAGGGCATTTTGGTCATTTCCACCTTGCACACTTCCCAATGTGCCCTTGGGCTAAAAATGAAGGGCGGGCCTAGGAAACGGGCTGGGAAATGGGTAGGAACGGGCTCGGAAATTTATTGGGCTCGAATTGGCTCAAGTTTAGACAATGGGCTCGGGAGGGTTAATGATCGGTTTGGCCCAACGGGCTCACTTGCTTGTCTCGGTCTTCCACGATGGCCGTCCCACCTTGGGCGTGAGGCCCTCACTGTTCTTGCCCGGCCCACGTCCTCATAGGCTCGGTTCCTCGGTACGAAAATCCCTTTCCCAAAAACTCGGCTCAACCGACACTGTCGACTGTCAAGGAAGCATCATCCAAAAGTCCATCCCGGACGTTCCCGAAAATTCGAAGTCCAATATTGGATTTTCATGCCTTGTCAATTTCGCCCAAATGTTATTTTGGTATAATTCAGACTGACAGGCGGCTTCGAGGATTCACGCGTAACCGACTCGTGCCAAACCACGTTCAAGACTTCTCGACACATGGACGTCCTTGACGACATGAAATTGCGAAGGATAGATTATTATTTCAAAGTACACGATTATCAAGGATCGACATAGGGCCGTTCGCGGGTTCAATAACAGTAGACGGAATCACCCGTCGTCTCATTATTTCTGTCCGCGAATTGACTTCTATTCGTCCTTGAAATCGGCCTGCATGACTACAGGATCGTCCTTACGCAAGTCTCACGGTCGAGTCGTTTTCCCAGGTCAAGTTCTTTAGTCGCACGAGTTCTGTCCTCAGTAGCCTTTCCTCTCAAGGTCAGTATCTCGGAAATGATTGGGTCCGAGCGGAATTAACCAATAATGCATTGGCGAAATTCACGTTCACTCATCCCAAAAAGGGCTCGAATTTCAAGACGTCACAGCTACGAAGCTTGCTTCAAGACATACAAACATTTCTTCAAGCTACATACCATGTACTCTTTACCTTTGACCTCAAAACCTTTAGGTTGCACTATGTATAACTCTTCATTGAGGTCACCATGTAAAAATGCAATTTTCACCTTTAACTGCTCAAGATAGAGATCCTCCATTGCAACTATACTCAGTAGAATTCTAATTGATGTCCTTTTCACTATTGGTGAAAATATCTCCGAATAGTTGATCCTTTCTTTTTGAGAAAATCCCTTGACCACAAGTCTTGCTTTGTATTTGATACTAGCATTCACTTCATTTTAAAACATGTACACCCACTTGTTTAACAAAGCCTTTTTACCTGTGGGCGACTTTGTCAATTCCCAAGTTTTGTTTTGAAGTAATGAACCCAACTCATCTTTCATAGTATGCTCTCATTGCATATGAGATGTGTCTTCTTTCGCTCATCATGGGTCTTCGACTCTCCCAAATCTGTATATAAGACATGGCTTAAAACAAGTTTTGCTGATGGATAAAAAATTACTGTTGACTTTCTCACACGTGTATACCTCCTCAAGATTACTTTCGGATCATTACCTTGTTTTGGATCATTGTGTTCCTCTTAAATTGCCTGCTCATTGATAATAGGGTCATCTTGAACCTCTCCTTTAGGTGCACTTTGATTTGCTTGAATCATCTTCACTGGCATTGTGTCCAACTCAACATATTTTGGTTCTATTGTCTTTTCCTGCTCTATTTGATGATCTTTGTACATCTTTTCTTCATGGAATACCACATTCTGATTGTAAATGACTTTGTTATTATCACAATCCCAAAGCGTAAGTGGTCTTTTAACCTTTGATATAGGTGCAAGTGCTACTCTTGCATGGATGGTTGCTAAACTATAGCCATACTCATTGTCATCAAAATCGATAAAGATGTGCTTTTGGGACTTAGCAACAAGCTTCTTCCTATCTTCCATGTCAATCAGAGCATATGCAATACAACAAAAAACTTTTAGATATGAATAATTAACCTTTTTACCTGATCATTGCTCTTGCAATATTTCTCCATCCAATGCACTAGATGGACTCTTATTGATAAGACAAACAGTTGCATCAATTGTAGCAAGCTCGCATGTAGTTTCATGCATCTTGCACGTTTGAGAAAGATCTTGTTCATCCCCTTAGCTGCACCATTCTCTTGTGAATTAGCTGCACCATTCTCTTGTGAAGTTCTAGGAAAGTCTTCGACCTGTGTATGTCTTCCCAACTCAAGTATTATGCAAATACCTTGCTTGTGTATTCACCACCATTATCATACTTTAGATCTTCAATTTGATAACTCATCTCTTTTTCTACCCTGGTCTTCTACATTTTGAACATCTTGAATACTTCTGATTTTTTTTTTTTTGAGAGCATAGACCCAAGTCTTCCTTGTCGCATCATCGTCGATGGTAACAAAATATCTCTTACCACCTTAAGAGAGTTCTTGAGCTTGTCCCATATATCAGTATGAATTAACTTTAGCTTTCAGCCTGTATTCTATTGCCCATTCAATGCAAAATCGACTGCCTTTTGTTTTCTATAAATGCAACTCTCATAGAAATCTAACTCGACTTTTTGCAAACTTGGAAGTAATTTCATCAAGTGTAACTGCTTTACATCCTTTTCACCAAGATCTCACGAGTGATAATACCAAAGTGTAGACAAACTACCTATAGCTATTGTAGTTACAACCATATCATCGATATTGTCTCCCTATAGAAGGTAAAGTGTACTCGTAAAAGAGTAGACAAACTGCTCTTACCCTCAAGGTTATATTTCGGTCTCCCCATCCAAAGGTTGTTATCATACCTTTTTGGTCAAGTTTACTAATTGAGATTAGATTTTTCTTCAACTCTGGAATATGTTTGGTTTCACGTATGACTATACTTCCTTCACATGAGATGTTCACAGTCACAATTCGTTTTTCAACAATTGGACACATGTGGCCATTTCCCACAACCACTTGCCCAAAATCTCCATTGGCATAATCAACAAGCATGTCTTTTTGCAAGGTGCAATGGAAAGAAGCACTGGAGTCAATAAACCACTCGTCTGTCGTCATGTCAAATTTTATAGACAAACATAAGTTTTCTAGCAAAGGTTCATTGTTAACCACATTAGCTCCTTGATTCTCATCCCATTGCTTCTTTTTGTAGGCTTCACATTGAAATCTCTGATGCTCGGTCTAGTGATAAAACCAACACTCATTTTTTGCAACATGTCTCCTTCCTCTTAATTGTGACCTGCCACGCCTATTGAAATTTTCTCTACTTTTACTTTTCTTGCGGTTCTCCACAGCTAGTGTTGTCAAAGATGTAGATGCCCAAAAATATCTCCACCTAAGACTTTCCTTCACATCTCTTCATCCTTCGTTGTGCTCGAAATTCCCTACGCTGCGGTATTGTAGCTTTACGAAAGGGAATTTAAAAAGAATAAAGCTTGGAGCCTACATATCTAGATTTATGCATGCGGATTCCAACTAACCTATGACTTGTGTGAAACCACTAAGGGAGAAGTATGCTAGAAGTGCCAAAGTTGTGTACAACGGTCATTTTATTGCCAAAAGTTTTTGCTGACTCATTAAATGCCAAATTGGAGAAAAAATAATTACTTAAGTGCCTTCGATGAGAAATTCCAACAAAAAGGATTATGTGGCTTTTTATAATTAAAATTTTAAAATGGTTGGCATATTTTTATTAAAAACCAGTCCATGTGGACGTGCAAAGCGATGTTGCATGAGCCAACATGGCTGGCTTGCCTAAAAATGATGCCATTTCTCTCTTTTCTCTCACTTGATCACACACATAGAGTTTTCTTCTTTCTTTAGGGATTTTTGCCCATGGAGTCGCCGATGCACAGAGGATATTTCGCCA
>MU090474.1:0-27996 GCA_014858505.1 Corymbia citriodora subsp. variegata | reverse complement strand
CCTGTAGGTGACCCACGTCGAAATTTACAGCATAGACAACTTTTTTGCTCGGTTTTGGGCCTCTCAGGGCTGGGCAGGTGCGGCTCGGCCCTCGGATGTCCGTACGGGCCTACCTGGCTGCCCGCCGTCATGCCGTTTGTCGGTGACCCGCGTCGATATTTACAGCATAAACAACTTTTTTGCTCGGTTTGGGGCCTCTCAGGGCTGGGCAGGTGCGGCTCGGCACCCGGATGTCCGTACGGGCCTATCTAGCTGCCCGCTGTTCGAGATTTTCGACCGGAAACTGGACCCAAGCTGCAAAATCCTTGGCAAATTCCGCGAACGGGTCAAGCCGGCGAGTTCTCTAGGAATTTTGGGACCATTCTGGGGTGGTCTTTTGGCTTGTTTCCGACTTCTCGGCTGCCGAAATAACCGGTCCGGCGTGCTGTTGGGGCCGTCCCGCTCGCGACCCGCCGGGATAGGGCAGTGGCCTTCCCGGGGCGGCTGGCGTGCCGCCAGTAGGTGACCCGCGTCGAAATTTACAGCATAAACAACTTTTTTGCTCGGTTTGGGGCCTGTCATGGCTGGGTAGGTGTAGCTCGGCCCCCGGATGTCCGTACAGGATTATCTGGCTGCCCGCCGTTCGAGATTTTCGACCGGAAACTGGACCCAAACTGCAAAATCCTCGCCAGATGCCGCGAACGGGTCAAGCCGGCAAGTTCTCTAGGCATTTTGGGACCATTCTGGGGTGGTCTTTTGGCCTATTTCCGACTTCTGGGCAGCCGAAATCACCGGTCCGGCGTGCTGTTGGGGCCGCCCCGCACGCGACCCGACAGGACAGGGCAGCGGCTTTCCCAGGGCGGCTGGCGTGCCGCCGGTAGGTGACCCGCGTCGAAATTTACAACATAGACAACTTTTTTGCTCGGTTTGGGGCCTCTCAGGGCTGGGCAGGTGCGGCTCGGCCCCCGGATGTCCGTACGGGCCTACCTGGCTGCCCGCTATTCGAGATGTTCGACCCTAAACTTGACCCCAACATTAACACCCCCGCCAAATGCCGCGGACGGGTCAAGTCGGCTTGTTCTCTAAGCATTTTGGGACCATTGTGGGGTGGTGTTTTGGCCTGTTTCCGACTTCTAGGCAGCCGAAATCACCGGTCCGGCTTGCTATTGGTGTCGTTCTGCTTCCGATCAGCCAGAACAAGGCAGCGACGTTCCCGGGGCGGCTGGCGTGCCACCGGTAGGTTACCCGCGACGAAATTTATAATATAGACAACTTTTTTGCTCGGTGCTGGGGAAGTGGGCCTCAGCCTCCGGATGTCCGTAATGGCCTATCTGGCCGCCCGCTATTCGAGATTTTCGACCGGGAACTGGACCCAAACTGCAAAATCCCCGCCACATAACGCGAACGGGTCAAGCCGGCGAGTTCTCTAGGCATTTTGGGACCATTCAGGGGTGGTCTTTTCGCCCGTTTCCGACTTCTGGGGGGCCGAAATCACCGGTCCGGCGTGCTGTTGGGGCCGTTCCGCTTGCGATCCGCCAGGACGGGGCAGCGACATTCCCGGGACGGCTGGCGTGCCGCCGGTTGGTGACCTGCGTCGAAATTTACAACATAGACAACTTTTTTGCCAGGTTTGTGGCCTCTCAGGGCTGGGCAGGTGGCGGTCGGCCTCCGGATGTCCGTACGGGCCTATCTGGCGGCCCGCTGTTCGAGATTTTCGACCGGAAACTGGACCCAAATTGCAAAATCCACGCCAAATGCCGCGAACTGGTCAAGCCGGCGAGTTCTCTAGGCATTTTGGGACCATTCTGGGGTGGTCTTTTGGCCCGTTTCCGACTTCTGGGCAGCCGAAATCACCGGTCCGGCGTGCTGTTGGCGCCGTCCCGCTCGCGAACCGCCAGGATAGGGCAGCGGCGTTCCCGGGGCTGCTGGTGTGCCGCCTGTAGGTGACCCGCGTCGAAATTTACAGCATAAACAACATTTTTACTCGGTTTGGGGCCTCTCAAGGCTGGGCAGGTGCGGCTCTGACCCCGGATGTCCATACGGGCCTATCTGGCTGCCCGTCTTTCGAGATTTTCGACCGGAAACTGGACACAAACTGCAAAATCCCCGCCAAATGCCGCGAACGGGTCAAGTCGGCGAGTTCTCTAGGCATTTTGGGACCATTCTGGCGTGGTCTTTTGGCCTGTTTCCGACTTCTGGTCAGTCGAAATCACCGGTCCGGCGTACTGTTGATGCCGTCCCGCTCGCGACTTGCCAGGATAGGGGACGGGCGTTCCTGGGGCGGCTGGCGTGCCGCCGGTAGGTGACCCGCGTCGAAATTTACAACATAGACAACTTTTTTGCTCGGTTTGGGGCCTCTCAGGGCTGGGCAGGTGGGGCTCGCCCCCCGGATGTCCGTACGGGCCTAGCTGGCTGCCCGCCGTTCGAGATTTTCGACCGGAAACTGGACCAAAACTGCGAAATGCCGCGAATGGGGCAAGCCGGCGAGTTCTATAGGCATTTCGGGACCATTCTGTGGTGGTCTTTTGGTCTGTTTTCGACTTTTAAGCAGCTGAAATGACCGGTCCGGCGTGCTGTTGGGGCCGTCCCGCTCTTGACCCGCCAGGATAGGGCAGCGACGTTCCCGGGGTGGCTGGCGTGCCGCCGGTAGGTGACTGCGTCGAAATTTACAATATAGACAACTTTTTTGCTCGGTTTGTGGCCTCTCAGGGCTGGGCAAGTGGGGCTCAGCCCCCGGATGTCCGTGCCGGCCTATCTGGCTGCCCGCCGTTCGACATTTTCGACCGTAGACTGGACGCAAACTGCAAAATCCACGCCAAATGCCGCGAACGGGTCAAGCCGGCGAGTTCTCTAGGCATTTTGGGACCATTCTGGGGTGGTCTTTTGGCCCGTTTCCGACTTCTTGGCGGCCGAAATCACCGGTCCGGCGTGCTTTTGGGGCCGTTCCGCTTGCGATCCGCCAGGACGGGGCAACGACGTTCCCGGGGCGGCTGCCGTGCCGCCGGTAGGTGACCCGCGTCGAAATTTACAACATAGACATCTTTTTTGCTCGGTTTGGGGCCTCTGAGGGCTGGGCAGGTGGGGCTCGGCCTCCGGATGTCCGTTCGGGCCTATCTGGCGACCCGCTGTTCGAGATTTTCGACGGGAAACAAGACCCAAACTGCAAAATCCCCGCCAAATGCCGCGAATGGGTCAAGCCGACGAGTTCTCTAGGCATTTTGGGACCACTCTAGGGTGGTCTTTTGGCCCGTTTCCGACTTCTGGGCGGCCGAAATCACCGGTCCGGCATGCTGTTGGGGCCGTTCCGCTTGCGATCCGCCAGGACGGGGCATCGACGTTCCCGGGGCGGCTGGCGTGCCGCCGGTAGGTGACCCGCGTCGAAATTTACAACTTAGACAACATTTTTGCTCGGTTTGGGGCCTCTCAGGGCTGGGCAGGTGGGGCTCGGCCTCCGGATGTCCGTACTGGCCTATCTGACTGACCGCTGTTCGAGATTTTCGACCGGAAACTGGACCCAAACTGCAAAATCCCTGCCAAATGCCGCGAACGGGTCAAGCCGGCGAGTTCTCTAGGCATTTTGGGACCATTCTGGGGTGGTCTTTTGGCCCGTTTCCGATTTCTGGGGGGCCGAAATCACCGGTCGGGCGTGCTGTTGGGGCCGTTCCGCTTGCGATCCGCCAGGACGGGGCAGCGACGTTCCGGGGCGGCTGGCGTGCCGCCGGTAGGTGACCCGCGTCGAAATTTACAACATAGACAACTTTTTTGCTCGGTTTGGGGCCTCTCTGGGCTGGACAGGTGGGGCTCGGCCTCCGGATGTCCGTACGGGCCTATCTGGCGGCCCGCTGTTCGAGATTGTCGACCGGAAACTAGACCCAAACTGCAAAATACCCGCCAAATAATGCGAACGGGTCAAGCCGGCGAGTTCTCTAGGCATTTTGGGACCATTCTGGGGTGGTCGTTTGGCCCGTTTCTGACTTCTAGGCGGCCGAAATCACCGATCCGGCGTGCTGTTGGGGCCGTTCCGCTTGCGATCCGCCCGGACGGGGCAGCGACGTTCCCGGGGCGGCTGGCGTGCCGCCGGTAGGTGACCCGCGTCGAAATTTACAACGTAGACAACTTTTTTGCTCGGTTTGGGGCCTCTCAGGGCTGGGCAGGTGGGGCTCGGCCTCCGGATGTCCGTACGGGCCTATCTGACGGCCCGCTGTTCGAGATTTTCCACCGGAAACTGGACCCAAACTGCAAAATCCACGCCAAATGCCGCGAACGGGTCAAGCCGGCGAGTTCTCTAGGCATTTTGGGACCATTCTGGGGTGGTCTTTTGGCCCGTTTCCGAATTCTGGGCTGCCGAAATCACCGGTCCGGCGTGTTGTTGGGGCCGTTCCGCTTGCAATCCGCCAGGACGGGGCAGTGATGTTCCCGGTGCGGTTGGCGTGCCGACGGTAGGTGACCCGCGTCGAAATTTACAACATAGACAACTTTTTTGCTCGGTTTGGGGCCTCTCAGGGCTGGGCAGGTGGGGCTCGGCCTCCGGATGTCCGTACGGGCCTATCTGGCGACCCGCTGTTCGAGATTTTCGACCGGAAACAGGACCCAAACTGCAAAATCCCCGCCAAATAATGCGAACGGGTCAAGCCGGCGAGTTCTCTAGGCATTTTGGGACCATTCTGGGGTGGTCGTTTGGCCCGTTTCTGACTTCTAGGCGGCCGAAATCACCGGTCCGGCGTGCTGTTGGGGCCGTTCCGCTTGCGATCCGCCAGGACGGGGCAGCGACGTTCCCGGGGCGGCTGGCGTGCCGCCGGTAGGTGACCCGCGTCGAAATTTACAAGATAGACACATTTTTTGCTCGGTTTGGGGCCTCTCAGGGCTGGGCAGGAGGGGCTCGGCCTCCGGATGTCCGTACCGGCCTATCTGGCGGCCCGCTGTTCGAGATTTTCCACCTGAAACTGGACCGAAACTTCAAAATCCCCGCCAAATGCCGCGAACGGGTCAAGCCGGCGAGTTCTCTAGGCATTTTGGGACCATTCCGGAGTGGTCTTTTAGCCCGTTTCCGACTTCTGGGCGTCCAAAATCACCGGTCTGGCGTGCTGTTGGGGCCGTTCCGCTTGCGATCCGCCAGGACGGGGCAGCGACGTTCCCGGGGCGGCTGCCGTGCCGCCGGTAGGTGACCCGCGTCGAAATTTACAACATAGACATCTTTTTTGCTCGGTTTGGGGCCTCTGAGGGTTGGGCAGGTGCTGCTCGGCCTCCGGATGTCCGTTCGGGCCTATTTGGCGACCCGCTGTTCGAGATTTTCGATCGGAAACTGGTCCCAAACTGCAAAATCCCCGCCAAATGCCGCGAACGGGTCAAGCCGGCGAGTTCTCTAGGCATTTTGGGACCATTCTGCGGTGGTCTTTTGGGCCGTTTCCGACTTCTGGGCGGCCGAAATCACCGGTCTGGCGTGCTGTTGGGGCCGTTCCGCTTGCGATCCGCCAGGACGGGGCAGCGACGTTCCCGGGGCGGCTGCCGTGCCGCCGGTAGGTGACCCGCGTCGAAATTTACAACATAGACATCTTTTTTGCTCGGTTTGGGGCCTCTGAGGGCTGGGCAGGTGCTGCTCGGCCTCCGGATGTCCGTTCGGGCCTATCTGGCGACCCGCTGTTCGAGATTTTCGACCGGAAACTGGTCACAAACTGCAAAATTCCCGCCAAATGCCGCGAACGGGTCAAGCCGACGAGTTCTCTAGGCATTTTGGGACCACTCTAGGGTGGTCTTTTGGGCCGTTTCCGACTTCTGGGCGGCCGAAATCACCGATCCGGCGTGCTGTTGATGCCGTCCCGCTCGCGACCCGCCAGGATAGGGCAGTGGCGTTCCTTGGCGGCTGGCGTGCCGCCGGTAGGTGACCCGCGTCGAAATTTACAACATAGACAACTTTTTTGCTCGGTTTGGGGCCTCTCAGGGCTGGGCAGGTGGGGCTCGGCCTCCGGATGTCCGTTCGGGCCTATCTGGCGACCCGCTGTTCGAGATTTTCCCCAGGAAACTGGACCCAAATTGCAAAATCCCCGCCAAATGCCGCGAACGGGTCAAGCCGGCGAGTTCTCTAGGCATTTTGGGACCATTCTGGGGTGGTCTTTTGGCCCGTTTCCGACTTCTGGGCGGCCAAAATCACCGGTCCGGCGTGCTGTTGGTGCCGTCCCGCTCGCGACCCGCCAGGATAGGGCAGTGGCGTTCCTTGGCGGCTGGCGTGCCGCCGGTAGGTGACCCGCGTCGAAATTTACAACATAGACAACTTTTTTGCTCGGTTTGGGGCCTCTCAGGGCTGGGCAGGTGGGGCTCGGCCTCCGGATGTCCGTTCGGGCCTATCTGGCGACCCGCTGTTCGAGATTTTCGACCGGAAACAGGACCCAAACTGCAAAATTCCCGCCAAATAATGCGAACGGGTCAAGCCGGCGAGTTCTGTAGGCATTTTGGGACCATTCTGGGGTGGTCTTTTGGCCCGTTTCCGACTTCTGGGCGGCCGAAATCACCGGTCTGGCGTGCTGTTGGGGCCGTTCCGCTTGCGATCCGCCAGGACGGGGCAGCGATGTTCCCGGGGCGGCTGCCGTGCCGCCGGTAGGTGACCCGCGTCGAAATTTACAACATAGACAACTTTTTTGCTCGGTTTGGGGCCTCTGAGGGCTGGGCAGGTGGGGCTCGGCCTCCGGATGTCCGTTCGGGCCTATCTGGCGACCCGCTGTTCGAGATTTTCGACCGGAAACAGGACCCAAACTGCAAAATCCCCGCCAAATAATGCGAACGGGTCAAGCCGGCGAGTTCTCTAGGCATTTTGGGACCATTCTGGGGTGGTCGTTTGGCCCGTTTCTGACTTCTAGGCGGCCGAAATCACCGGTCCGGCGTGCTGTTGGGGCCGTTCCGCTTGCGATCCGCCAGGACGGGGCAGCGACGTTCCCGGGGCGGCTGGCGTGCCGCCGGTAGGTGACCCGCGTCGAAATTTACAAGATAGACACATTTTTTGCTCGGTTTGGGGCCTCTCAGGGCTGGGCAGGAGGGGCTCGGCCTCCGGATGTCCGTACCGGCCTATCTGGCGGCCCGCTGTTCGAGATTTTCCACCTGAAACTGGACCGAAACTTCAAAATCCCCGCCAAATGCCGCGAACGGGTCAAGCCGGCGAGTTCTCTATGCATTTTGGGACCATTCTGCGGTGGTCTTTGGGCCCGTTTCCGACTTCTGGGCGTCCAAAATCACCGGTCTGGCGTGCTGTTGGGGCCGTTCCGCTTGCGATCCGCCAGGACGGGGCAGCGACGTTCCCGGGGCGGCTGCCGTGCCGCCGGTAGGTGACCCGCGTCGAAATTTACAACATAGACATCTTTTTTGCTCGGTTTGGGGCCTCTGAGGGTTGGGCAGGTGCTGCTCGGCCTCCGGATGTCCGTTCGGGCCTATCTAGCGACCCGCTGTTCGAGATTTTCGACCGGAAACTGGTCCCACACTGCAAAATCCCCGCCAAATGCCGCGAACGGGTCAAGCCGGCGAGTTCTCTAGGCATTTTGGGACCATTCTGCGGTGGTCTTTTGGCCCGTTTCCGACTTCTGGGCGGCCGAAATCACCGGTCTGGCGTGCTGTTGGGGCCGTTCCGCTTGCGATCCGCCAGGACGGGGCAGCGACGTTCCCGGGGCGGCTGCCGTGCCGCCGGTAGGTGACCCGCGTCGAAATTTACAACATAGACATCTTTTTTGCTCGGTTTGGGGCCTCTGAGGGCTGGGCAGGTGCTGCTCGGCCTCCGGATGTCCGTTCGGGCCTATCTGGCGACCCGCTGTTCGAGATTTTCGACCGGAAACTGGTCACAAACTGCAAAATTCCCGCCAAATGCCGCGAACGGGTCAAGCCGACGAGTTCTCTAGGCATTTTGGGACCACTCTAGGGTGGTCTTTTGGGCCGTTTCCGACTTCTGGGCGGCCGAAATCACCGGTCCGGCGTGCTGTTGATGCCGTCCTGCTCGCGACCCGCCAGGATAGGGCAGTGGCGTTCCTTGGCGGCTGGCGTGCCGCCGGTAGGTGACCCGCGTCGAAATTTACAACATAGACAACTTTTTTGCACGGTTTGGGGCCTCTTAGGGCTGGGCAGGTGCGGCTCTGACCCCGGATGTCCATACGGGCCTATCTGGCTGCCCGTCTTTCGAGATTTTCGACCGGAAACTGGACACAAACTGCAAAATCCCCGCCAAATGCCGCGAACGGGTCAAGTCGGCGAGTTCTCTAGGCATTTTGGGACCATTCTGGCGTGGTCTTTTGGCCTGTTTCCGACTTCTGGTCAGTCGAAATCACCGGTCCGGCGTACTGTTGATGCCGTCCCGCTCGCGACTCGCCAGGACAGGGGACGGGCGTTCCTGGGGCGGCAAGCGTGCCGCCGGTAGGTGACCCGCGTCGAAATTTACAACATAGACAACTTTTTTGCTCGGTTTGGGGCCTCTCAGGGCTGGGCAGGTGGGGCTCGCCCCCCGGATGTCCGTACGGGCCTAGCTGGCTGCCCGCCGTTCGAGATTTTCGACCGGAAACTGGACCAAAACTGCGAAATGCCGCGAACGGGGCAAGCCGGCGAGTTCTCTAGGCATTTCGGGACCATTCTGTGGTGGTCTTTTGGTCTGTTTTCGACTTTTAAGCAGCTGAAATCACCGGTCCGGCGTGCTGTTGGGGCCGTCCCGCTCGCGACCCGCCAGGATAGGGCAGCGACGTTCCCGGGGTGGCTGGCGTGCCGCCGGTAGGTGACTGCGTCGAAATTTACAATATAGACAACTTTTTTGCTCGCTTTGGGGCCTCTCAGGGCTGGGCAAGTGGGGCTCGGCCTCCGGATGTCCGTGCGGGCCTATCTGGCAGCCCGCCGTTCGAGATTTTCGACCGTAGACTGGACGCAAACTGCAAAATCCACGCCAAATGCCGCGAACGGGTCAAGCCGGCGAGTTCTCTAGGCATTTTGGGACCATTCTGGCGTGGTCTTTTGGCCTGTTTCCGACTTCTGGTCAGTCGAAATCACCGGTCCGGCGTACTGTTGATGCCGTCCCGCTCGCGACTCGCCAGGACAGGGGACGGACGTTCCTGGGGCGGCTGGCGTGCCGCCGGTAGGTGACCCGCGTCGAAATTTACAACATAAACAACTTTTTTGCTCGGTTTGGGGCCTCTGAGGGCTGGGCAGGTGCTGCTCGGCCTCCGGATGTCCGTTCGGGCCTATCTGGCGACCCGCTGTTCGAGATTTTCGACCGGAAACTGGTCCCAAACTGCAAAATCCCCGCCAAATGCCGCGAACGGGTCAAGCCGACGAGTTCTCTAGGCATTTTGGGACCACTCTAGGGTGGTCTTTTGGCCCGTTTCCGACTTCTGGGCGGCCGAAATCACCGGTCCGGCGTGCTGTTGATGCCGTCCCGCTCGCGACCCGCTAGGATAGGGCAGTGGCGTTCCTTGGCGGCTGGCGTGCCGCCGGTAGGTGACCCGCGTCGAAATTTACAACATAGACAACTTTTTTGCACGGTTTGGGGCCTCTAAGGGCTGGGCAGGTGGGGCTCGGCCTCCGAATGTCCGTACGGGCCTATCTGTCGGCCCGCTGTTCGAGATTTTCGATCGGGAACTGGACCCAAACTGCAAAATCCCCGCCACATAACGCGAACGGGTCAAGCCGGCGAGTTCTCTAGGCATTTTGGGACCATTCTGGGGTAGTCTTTTGGCCCGTTTCCGACTTCTGGGGGGCTGAAATCACCGGTCCGGCGTGCTGTTGGGGCCGTTCCGCTTGCGATCCGCCAGGACGGGGCAGCGACATTCCCGGGACGGCTGGCGTGCCGCCGGTTGGTGACCCGCGTCGAAATTTACAACATAAACAACTTTTTTACTCGGTTTGGGGCCTCTCAGGGCTGGGCAGGTGCGGCTGTGACCCCGGATGTCCGTACGGGCCTATCTGGCTGCCCGTCTTTCGAGATTTTCGACCAGAAACTGGACACAAACTGCAAAATCCCCGCCAAATGCCGCGAACGGGTCAAGTCGGCGAGTTCTCTAGGCATTTTGGGACCATTCTGGCGTGGTCTTTTGGCCTGTTTCCGACTTCTGGTCAGTCGAAATCACCGGTCCGGCGTACTGTTGATGCCGTCCCGCTCGCGACTCGCCAGGACAGGGGACGGGCGTTCCTGGGGCGGCAAGCGTGCCGCCGGTAGGTGACCCGCGTCGAAATTTACAACATAAACAACTTTTTTGCTCGGTTTGGGGCCTCTCAGGGCTGGGCAGGTGGGGCTCGCCTCCCGGATGTCCGTACGGGCCTAGCTGGCTGCCCGCCGTTCGAGATTTTCGACCGGAAACTGGACCAAAACTGCGAAATGCCGCGAACGGGGCAAGCCGGCGAGTTCTCTAGGCATTTCGGGACCATTCTGTGGTGGTCTTTTGGTCTGTTTTCGACTTTTAAGCAGCTGAAATCACCGGTCCGGCGTGCTGTTGGGGCCGTCCCGCTCGCGACCCGCCAGGATAGGGCAGCGACGTTCCCGGGGTGGCTGGCGTGCCGCCGGTAGGTGACTGCGTCGAAATTTACAATATAGACAACTTTTTTGCTCGCTTTGGGGCCTCTCAGGGCTGGGCAAGTGGGGCTCGGCCCCCGGATGTCCGTGCGGGCCTATCTGGCCGCCCGCCGTTCGACATTTTCGACCGTAGACTGGACGCAAACTGCAAAATCCACGCCAAATGCCGCGAACGGGTCAAGCCGGCGAGTTCTCTAGGCATTTTGGGACCATTCTGGCGTGGTCTTTTGGCCTGTTTCCGACTTCTGGGCAGCCGAAATCACCGGTCCGGCGTGCTGTTGGGGCCGACCCACTCGCGACCCGCTAGGACAGGGCAGCGGCGTTCCCGAGGCGGCTGGCGTGCCGCCGGTAGGTGACCCGCGTCGAAATTTACAGCATAAATAACTTTTTTGCTCGGTTTGGGGCCTCTCAGGGTTGGGCAGGTGGGGCTCGGGCCCCGGATGTCCGTACGGGCCTATCTGGCTGCCCGCCATTCGACATTTTCGACCGGAAACTAGACTCAAACTGCAAAATCCCCGCGAAATGCCACGAACGGGTCAAGCCGACGAGTTCTCTAGGCATTTTGGGACCATTCTAGGATGGTCTTTTGGCCTGTTTCCGACTTCTGGGCAGCCGAAATTACCGGTCCAGCGTGCTGTTGGCGCCGTCCCGCACGCGACCCGGCAGGACAGGGCAGCAGCTTTCCCGAGGCGGCTGGCGTGCCGCCGGTAGGTGACCCGCGTCGAAATTTAAGACATACACAACTTTCTTGCTCAGTTTGGGGCCTCTCATGGCTGGGCAGGTGGGGCTCGGCCCCCGGATGTCCGTATGGGCCTACCAAGCTGCTTGCCGTTCGAGATTTTCGACCGGAGACTGGACCGAAACAGCAAAATCCCCGCCAAATGCCGCGAACGGGTCAAGCCGGCGAGTTCTCTAGGCATTTTGGGACCATTGTGGGCTGGTCTTTTGGCCTGTTTTCGACTTCTGGGCAGCCGAAATCACCGGTCCGGCGTGCTGTTGGGGTCGTCCCGCTCGCGACCCGCCAGGACAGGGCAGCGGCGTTCCCGTGGCGGCTGGCGTGCCGCCTGTAGGTGACCCACGTCGAAATTTACAGCATAGACAACTTTTTTGCTCGGTTTTGGGCCTCTCAGGGCTGGGCAGGTGCGGCTCGGCCTCCGGATGTCCGTACGGGCCTACCTGGCTGCCCGCCGTCATGCCGTTTGTCGGTGACCCGCGTCGATATTTACAGCATAAACAACTTTTTTGCTCGGTTTGGGGCCTCTCAGGGCTGGGCAGGTGCGGCTCGGCACCCGGATGTCCATACGGGCCTATCTAGCTGCCCGCTGTTCGAGATTTTCGATCGGAAACTGGACCCAAGCTGCAAAATCCTTGGCAAATGCCGCGAACGGGTCAAGCCGGCGAGTTCTCTAGGAATTTTGGGACCATTCTGGGGTGGTCTTTTGGCTTGTTTCCGACTTCTGGGCTGCCGAAATAACCCGTCCGGCGTGCTGTTGGGGCCGTCCCGCTCGCGACCCGCCAGGATAGGGCAGTGGCCTTCCCGGGGCGGCTGGCGTGCCGCCAGTAGGTGACCCGCGTCGAAATTTACAGCATAAACAACGTTTTTGCTCAGTTTGGGGCCTCTCATGGCTGGGCAGGTGTAGCTCGGCCCCCGGATGTCCGTACAGGATTATCTGGCTGCCCGCCGTTCGAGATTTTCGACTGGAAACTGGACCCAAACTGCAAAATCCTCGCCAGATGCCGCGAACGGGTCAAGCCGGCAAGTTCTCTAGGCATTTTGGGACCATTCTGGGGTGGTCTTTTGGCCTATTTCCGACTTCTGGGCAGCCGAAATCACCGGTCCGGCGTGCTGTTGGGGCCGCCCCGCACGCGACCCGACAGGACAGGGCAGCGGCTTTCCCAGGGCGGCTGGCGTGCCGCCGGTAGGTGACCCGCGTCGAAATTTACAACATAGACAACTTTTTTGCTCGGTTTGGGGCCTCTCAGGGCTGGGCAGGTGCGGCTCGGCCCCCGGATGTCCGTACGGGCCTACCTGGCTGCCCGCTGTTCGAGATGTTCGACCCTAAACTTGACCCCAACATTAACACCCCCGCCAAATGCCGCGGACGGGTCAAGTCGGCTTGTTCTCTAAGCATTTTGGGACCATTGTGGGGTGGTGTTTTGGCCTGTTTCCGACTTCTGGGCAGCCGAAATCACCGGTCCGGCTTGCTATTGGTGTCGTTCTGCTTCCGATCAGCCAGAACAAGGCAGCGACGTTCCCGGGGCGGCTGGCGTGCCACCGGTAGGTTACCCGCGACGAAATTTATAATATAGACAACTTTTTTGCTCGGTGCTGGGGAAGTGGGGCTCAGCCTCCGGATGTCCGTAAGGGCCTATCTTGCCGCCCGCTATTCGAGATTTTCGACCGGGAACTGGACCCCAACTCCAAAACCTCCGCCAAATGGTGCGGACGGGTCAAGCCGGCGATTTCTCAAGGCATTTTGGGACCATTTTCGGGTGGTGTTTTGGCCTGTTTTCGACATCTGGGCGGCCGAAATCACCGGTCCGGCGTGCTGTTGGGGCCGTTCCGCTTTCGATCCGCCAGAACAGGGCAGCAACGTTCCCGGGGCGGCTGGCGTTCCGCCGGTAGGTGACCCGCGTCGAAATTTACAAAATGGACAACTTTTTTCCTCGATTTAGGGCCTCTCGGGGCTGGGGAAGTGGGGCTCGGCCGCCGTACGGGCCTATCTGGACGCCCGCTGTTCGACATTTTCGACCGGAAACTGGATCCCAATTGCAAAATCCCCGCCAAATGGTGCGGACGGGTTAAGCCGGCGAGTTCTCTACGCATTTTGGGACCAGTCTGGGGTGGTGTTTTGGCCTGTTTCCGACTTCTGGGCAGTCGAAATCACCGGTTCGGCGTGCTGTTGGGGCCGATCCAATTCCGATCCGCTAGAACAGGGCAGCGACGTTGCCGGGGCGGCTGGCATGCCGCCGGTAGGTGGCCCGCGTCGAAATTTACAACATAGACAACTTTTTTGTTCTGTTTAGGCCGTCTCGGGGCTGGGGAAGTGGGGCTCGGCCTCCGGATGTCCGTACGGGCCTGTCTGGCCGCCCGCTGTTCGAGATTTTAAACCGGAAACTGGACCCCAACTGTAAAACCCCTGCCTAATGGTGCGGACTAGTCAAGCCAGCGAGTTCTCAAGGCATTTTGGGACCATTCTAGGTGGTGTTTTGGCCTGTTTCCGACTTCTAGGTAGCCGAAATCACCGGTCCGGCGTGCTGTTGGGTCCGTTCCGATTCCGATCCGCTAGAACAGGGTAGCGACGTTCCCGGGGCGGTTGGCGTGCCGCCGGTAGGTGACCCGCTTCGAAATTTACAACAGAGACAACTTTTTTGCTCGGTTTAGGTCCTCTCGGGGTTGGGGAAGCGGGGCTCGGCCTCCGGATGTCCGTACGGCCCTATCTGGTTGCCCGCTGTTCGAGATTTTCGACCCGAAACTGGACCCAACAGCAAAACCCCCGCCAAATGGTGCGGATGGGTCAAGCCGGTGAGATCTCTAGGCATTTTGGGACCATTGTGGGGTGGTGTTTTGGCCTGTTTCTGACTTCTGGGCAGCCGAAATCACCGATCCGGCATGCTGTTGGGGTCGTCCCGCTTCCGATCAGCTAGAACAGGGCAACGACGTTCCCGGGGCGGCTGGCGTGCCACTGGTAGGTGACCCGCGTCGAAATTTACAATATAGACAACTTTTTTGCTCGGTGCTGGGGAAGTGGGGCTCGGCCTCCGGATGTCCGTAAGGGCCTATCTGGCCGCCCGCTGTTCGAGATTTTCGATCGGAAACTGGACTCGAACTGCAAAACCCCCGCCAAATGGTGTGGACGGGTCAAGCTGGCGAGTTCTCTAGGCATTTTGGGACCATTCTGGGGTGGTCTTTTGGCCTGTTTCCGACTTCTAGGCAGTCGAAATCACCGGTCCGTTGTGCTGTTGGGACCGTTCCACTTTCCATCCGCTAGGACAGGGCAGCGCTGTTCCCGGGGCGGCTGTCGTGCCGCCGGTAGGTGACCCGCGTCGTAATTTACAACATAAACAACTTTTTTGCTCGGTTTAGGGCCTCTCGGGGCTGGGGAAGTGAGGCTCGGCCTCTGGAAGTTCGAACGGGCCTATCTCGCTGCCCGCTATTCGATATTTTCGACTAGAAATTGGACCCAATAAAGCATAACCCTCACCAAATGGTGCGAATGGGTCAAGTCGGCGAGTTCTCTAGGGAATTTGGGACCATTCCAGGGTGGTCTTTTGGCCTGTTTCCGAATTCCGGGCAGCCGAAATCACCGGTCCGGCGTGCTGTTGGGGCCGTTCCGCTGTCGATCCACCGGAACAGGGCAGCGCCGTTCCCGGGACTGCTGGCGTGCCGCCGGTCGGTGTCCCTCGTCGAAATTTACAACATAGACAACTTTTTTGCTCGGTTTAGGTCGTCTCGGGGCTGGGGAAGTGGGGCTCGGCCTCCGGATGTCCGTACGGGCCTATCTAGCCGCCCGCTGTTCGAGATTTTCGATCGGAAATAGTACCCCAACTGCAAAACCCCCGCCAAATGGTGCGGACAAGTCAATCCGGCGAGTTCTCTAGGCATTTTGGGACCATTCTGGGGTGGTGTTTTGGCCTGTTTCCGACTTCTGGGAAGCCGAAATCACCGGTTCGGCGTACTGTTGGGGCCGTTCCGCTTTTGATCCGCCAACACAGGGCAGCGATGTTCCCGGAGCGGCTGGCGTGCAGCTGATAGGTGACCCACGTCGAAATTTACAACATAGACACCTTTTTTGCTCGGTTTGGGGCCTCTCGAGGCTGGGGAAGTGGGGCTCGGCGTCCCGATGTCCGTACGGGCCTATCTGGCCGTCCGCTGTTCAAGATTTTCGACCAGAAACTAGACCCGAACTGCAAAACCCCTGCCAAATGGTGTGGACGAGTCAACCGGCGAGTTCTCTAGGCATTTTCGGACCATTCTGGGGTGGTGTTATGGCCTGTTTCCGACTTCTGGGCAGCCGAAATCACCGGTCCGGCGTGCTATTGGGGCCGTTCCGCTTCTGATCCGCAAGAACAAGGCAGCATCGTTCCCAGGGTGGCTGGCGTGCTACCGGTAGGTGACCCACGTCGAAATTTACATCATAGACAACTTTTTTGCTCTGTTTAGGGCCTCTCGGGGCTGGGGAAGTGGGGCTCGGCCTCCGAATGTCCGTACGGGCCTATCTCGCTGCCCGCTGTTCTAGATTTTCGACCAGAAACTGAACCCAAACAGTAAAATCCCCGTCAAATGGTGCGAACGGGTCAAGCTGGTGAGTGTCCGGGGCATTTTGGGACCATTCTAGGGTGGTCTATTGGCTTGTTTCCGACTCCTGCGCAGTCGAAATCACTGGTCCTGCGTGCTGTTGGGGCCGTTCCACTTTCGATCCGCCAGAACAGGGCAGCGACGTTCTCGGGGCGGCTGGCGTGCCGCCGGTAGGTGACCCGCCTCAAAATTTACACAGAGACAACTTTTTTGCTCGATTTAGGGCCTCTCGGGGCTGGGGAAGTGGGGCTCGACCTCCGGATATCCGTACGGGCCTATCATGCCGCCCGCTGTCCGAGATTTTCGACCAAAAACTGGACCCGAACTGCAAAATCCGCGCCAAATGGTGCTAATGGGTCAAGCCAGCGAGTTCTGTAGGCATTTTGGGACGATTCTGGAGTGGTCTTTTGGCCTGTTTCAGACTTCGGAGCAGCCGAAATCACTGGTCCGGCGTGCTGTTGGGGCCGTTTCGCTTTCGATCCGCCAGAACAGGGCAGCCCTGTTCTCGGGGGTGCTGGCGTGCCGCCGGGAGGTGACCCTCGTCGAAATTTACAACATAGACAACATTTTTGCTCGGTATAGGGCCTATCAAGGCTGGGAAAGTGAGGCTCGGCCGCCGGATGGCCGTACGGTTCTATGTCGCTGCCCGCTGTTCGAGATTTTCGACCAGAAACTGAACCCAAAAAGCAAATTCCCCGCCAAATGGTGCGAACGGGTCAAGCCGGTGAGTTTCCGAGGCATTTTGGGACCATTCTAGGGTGGTCTTTTGGCTGGTTTCTGACTACTAGGCTGCCAAAATCACCGGTCCGGCGTGCTGTTGGGGCCGTTCCACTTTCCATCCGACAGAAAAGGGCAGCGTCATTCCCGGGGCGGCTGGCCTGCCGTCGGTAGGTGACCCGCGTCGAAATTTACAGAATAGACAACTTTTTTGCTAGGTTTAGGGCCTCTCAGGGCTGGGGAAGTGGGGCTCGGCCTCCGGATGTCCGTACGGGCCTATCTCGTTGCCCGCTGTACGAGATTTTCGACCAGAAACTGGACACAAATAGAAAAATCCTCGCCAAATGGTGCAAACAGGTTAAGCCGGCGAGTTCTCTAGGCATTTTACGACCATTCTGGGGTGGTCTTTTGGCCTATTTCCGACTTCTGGTCACCCGAAACCACCGGTCTGGCATGTTGTTGGGGCCATTGCGCTTTCCATCCAACAGAAAAGGGCAACGCCGTTCTCGGGGTTGCTGGCGTGCTGTCGGTAGGTGACCCGCGTCGAAATTTACAATATAGACAACTTTTTTACTCGATTTCAGGCCTCTTAGGGCTGGGGAAGTGGGGCTCGGCCTCTGGATGTCCGTACGGGCCTATCTCGCTACCCGCTGTTCGAGATTTTCAACCAGAAACTGGACCCAAACAGCAAAATCCTCGCCAAATGGTGCGAATGGGTCAAGCCGGCGAGTTCTCTAGGCATTTTGGGACGATTCTGGAGTGGTCTTTCGGCCTGTTTATGACTTCGGGGCAGCCGAAATCACTGGTCCGGTGTGCTGTTGGGGCCGTTCCGCTTTAGATCCTCCAGAACAGGGTAGCGCCGTTCCCGGGGGTGCTGGCGTGCCGCCGGGAGGTGACCCTCGTCGAAATTTACAACATAGACAACATTTTTGCTCGGTATAGGGCCTATCAAGGCTGGGGAAGTGGGGCTCGGCCGCCGGATGTCCGTACGGTTCTATCTCGCTGCCCGCTGTTCGATATTTTCGACCAGAAACTGGACCCAAACAGCAAAATTCCCGCCAAATGGTGCGAACGGGTCAAGCCGGTGAGTTTCCGGGGCATTTTGTGACGATTCTAGGGTGGTCTATTGGCTTGTTTCGGACTTCTGGGCAGCCGAAATCACCGGTCCGACGTGCTGTTAGGACTGTTCCGCTTTCGATTTGCCAGAACAGGGCAGCGCCGTTCCCGGGGCGGCTTGCGTGCCGCCAGTAGGTGACCTGCGTCGAAATTTACAACATAGACAACATTTTTGCTCGGTTTAGGGCCTCTCAGGGCTGGGGAAGTGAGGCTCGGCCTCCGGAAGTCCGTACGGGCCTATCTCGCTGCCCGCTGTTCGATATTTTCAACTAGAAACGGGACCCAATAAAGAAAAATCCCCGCTAAATGGTGCGAACGGGTCAAGCCGGCGAGTTCTCTAGGCAATTTGGGACCATTCTGGGGTGGTCTTTTGGCCTGTTTCCGACTTCTGGGCTTCTAAATCACCGGTTCGCCGTGCTGTTGGGGCCGTTCTGCTATCAATTCGCCAGAACAGGGCAGCGCCGTTCTCGGGACGGCTGGCGTGCCGCCGGTAGGTGACCCGTGTCGAAATTTACAACATAGACAACTTTTGTGCTCGGTTTAGGGCCTATCAGGGCTGGGGAAGTGGGGCTCGGCCGTCGGATTCCCGTACGGTTCTATCCCGTTGCCAGCTGTTTGAGATTTTCGACCAGAAAACTGGACCAAACTTGCAAAATCACCGCCAAATGTTGCGAATGGGTCAAGCTGGTGAGTTTCTGGGGAATTTTGGGACAATTCTAGGGTGGTCTTTTGGCTTGTTTCCGACTTCTAAACAGCCGAAATCACCGGTTCGGCGTGCTGTTGGGGCCGCTCCACTTTTGATCCGCTAGAATAGGGCAGTGCCATTCCCGGGGCGGCTGGCGTGTCGCCGGTTGGTGACCCGCGTCGAAATTTACAACATAAACAACTTTTTTGCTCGGTTTAGGGCCTCTCAAGGCTGGGGAAGTGGGGCGCCGCCTCCGGATGTCCATACGGGCCTATCTCACTGCTCGCTGTTTGATATTTTCGACCAGAAACTGGACCCAAACAGCAAAATCCCCGCCAAATGGTGCGAACGGGTCAAGCCGGCGAGTTCTCTAGGCTTTTTGGGACCATTCTAGGGTAGTCTTTTGTCCTGTTTCCGACCTCTTGGCAGCCGAAATCACCGGTCCGGCGTGTTGTTGGGGCCGTTCCGTTTTCGATTCGGTAGATCAGGGCAGCGCCGTTCCCGGGGTGGCTGGCGTGCCGCCGGTTGGTGACCCGCGTCGAAATTTACAACATAGACAACTTTTTTGCTTGGTTTAGGGCCTCTCAGGGCTGGGGAAGTGGGGTTCCGCCTTCGGATGTCCATACGGGCCTATCTCGCTGGCCGCTGTTTGATATTTTCGACTAGAAACTGGACCCAAACAGCAAAATCCCCGCCAAATGGTGCGAATGGGTCAAGCCGGGTAGTTCTCTAGGCTTTTTGGGACCATTCTGGATAGTCTTTTGGCCTGTTTCCGACCTCTTGGCAGCTGAAATCACCGGTCCGGCGTGCTGTTGGGGCCGTTCTGCTTTCGATCTGCCAAATCAGGGAAGCGCTGGTCCCGGGGTGGCTGGCGTGCCGCTGGTAGGTGACCCGCGTCGAAATTTACAACATAGACAAATTTTTTGCACGGTTTAGGGCCTATCAGCGATGGGGAAATGGGGCTCGGCCTCCGGATGTCCGTACGGGCCTATCTAGCTGCCCGCTGTTCGAGATTTTCGACTAGAAACTGGACCCAAACAACAAAATATCCTCCAAATGGTGCGAACGGGTCAAGTCGGCGAGTTCTCTAGGCTTTTTGGAACCATTCTGGGGTGGTCTTTTGGCTTGTTTCCAACTTCTAGGCAGCCGAAATCATTGGTCCGGCGTGATGTTGGGGCCGTTTTGCTTTCGATCCGCCAGAACAGGGCAACGCCGTTCACGTGGCGGCTGGCGTGCTGACGGTAGGTGACCCGCCTTGAAATTTACAACATAGACAACATTTTTTCTCTGTATAGGGCCTATCAGTGCTGGGGAAGTGGGGCTCGGCCGCCGGATGTCCGTACGGATCTATATGGTTGCCCGCTATTCGAGATTTTTGACCAGAAACTGGACCCAAATAGCAAAATCCCCGCCAAATGGTGCGAACGGGTCAAACCGGCGAGTTCTCTAGGCATTTTGGGACCGTTTTGGGGTGGTCTTTTGGCCTGTTTCCGACTTCTGGGCAGCCGAAACCACCGGTCCGACGTGCTATTGGGGCCGTTCCACTTTTGATCTGCCAGTATAGGGCAACGCCGTTCCCGGGGGGCTGGCGTGCCGCCGGTAGGTGACCCTCGTCGAAATTTACAACATAGACAAAATTTTTGCTTGGTATAGGGCCTATCAAGGCTGGGGCAGTGGGGCTCGGCCACCGGATGTCTGTACGGTTCTATCTCGCTGCCCGCTGTTCGAGACTTTCGACCAGAAACTGTACCCAAACAACAAAATCCCCACCAAATGGTGCGAACGGGTCTAGCCGGTGAGTTTCCGGGCCATTTTGGGACCATTCTAGTGTGGTCTTTTGGCTTGTTTCGGACTTCTGGGCAGCCGAAATCACCGGTCCGGCGTGCTGTTGGGGTCGTTTCGCTTTCGATCTGCTAGAACAGGGCAGCGCCGTGCCCGGGGCGGCTGGCGTGCCGCCGGTAGGTGACCCGCGTTGAAATTTACAACATAGATAACTTTTTTGCTCAGTTTAGGGCCTTTCAGGGCTGGGGAAGTGGGGCTCGGCCTCCGAATGTCCGTACGGGCCTATCTCGCTACCGCTGTTCGATTATTTCGACCAGCAACTGGACCCAAAAAGCAAAATCCCCGCCAAATGGTGCGAACGGGTCAAGCTGGTGAGTTTCCGGGGCATTTTGGAACCATTCTAGGGTGGTCTTTTGGCCTGTTTCCGACTTCTGGGCAGCCAACATCACCGGTCCGGCATACTGTTGGGGCTGTTCCCGGTGCAGCTGGCGTGCCGCCAGTAGTTGACTCGCGTCGAAATTTACAACATAGACAACATTTTTGCTCGGTATAGGGCCTATCAAGGCTGGGGAAGTGGGGTTCGGCCGTCGGATGTCCGTACGGTTCTATCTCGCTGCCCGTTGTTCGAGATTTTTGACCAGAAACTGGACCCAAACAGCAAAATCCCCGCCAAATGGTGCGAATGGGTCAAGCTGATGAGTTCTCTAGGCATTTTGGGACCATTCTGGGGTTGTCTTTTGGCTTGTTTCTGACTTCAGGGCAGCCGAAATCATAGGTCCAGCGTGCTGTTGGGGCCGTTCTGCTTTCGATCCGCCAGAATAGGGCAGGGCCGTTCCCGGGGCGGCTGGCGTGCCGCCGGTAGGTGACCCGCGTCGAAATTTACAACATAGACAACTTTTTTGCTCGGTTTAGGGCCTATTAGGGCTGGGGAAGTGCGGCTCGGCCTCCGGATGTCCGTACGGGACTATCTCGCTGCCCGTTGTTCGATATTGTCGACCAGAAACTGGACCCAAACAGAAAAGTCCCCGCCAAATGGTGCAGACGGGTCAAGCCGGCGAGTTCTCTGGGCGCTTTGGGACCATTCTAGGGTGGTCTTTCAGCCTGTTTCCGATGTCTGGGCAGCCTAAATCACCGGTCCAGCTTGCTGTTGGGGCCGTTTTGCTTTCGATCTACCGAAACGGGGCAGCGCCGTTCCCGGGGCGGCTGGCATGCCACTGGTAGGTGATCCGCGTCGAAATTTACAACATAGACAACATGTTTGCTCGGTTTAGGGCATATCAGGGCGGGGGAAGTGGGGCTCGGCGGCCGGACGTCCGTGTGGGCCCATCTCTCTGCCCGTTGCTCGATATTTTCGACCAGAAACTGGACCCAAATAGCAAAGTCCCCACCAAATGGTGCGGACGGGTCAAGCTGGCGGGTTCTCTGGGCACTTTGGGCTCATTCTGGGGTGGTCAAATGGTGCGAACGGGTCCAGCCGGCAAGTTTTCTAAGCATTTTGGGACCATTGTAGGGTGGTTTTTTGCCTGTTTTCGACTTCTGGCCAGCCGAAATCATCGATTTGGCATACTATTGGGGTCGTTCTGCTTCCGATTTGTGAGAATAGGGCAGCGCCATTGTCGGGGCGGCTGGCATGCCGCCGGTAGATGACCCGCATCGAAATTTACAACATAGACAACATTTTTGCTCGGTTTAGGGCCTATTAGGGCTGGGGAAGTGGGGCTCGGCGGCCGGATGTCCGTACGGGCTTATCTCTCTACCCGCTGTTTGAGATTTTCGACCAGAAACTGGATCCAAATAGGAAAATCCTCCCCAAATGGTGTGAACGGGTCAAGCCGGCGAGTTTTCTATACATTTTGGGACCATTCTCTGGTGGTTTTTTGCCTGTTTTCGACTTCTGCGCAGCCAAAATCATTGGTTTGGTAAACTTTTTGGGTCGTTCCACTTTCGATTCACGAGAACTAGGCAGCGCCATTCCCGGGGGGGATGGCAAGCCGCCGGTAGATGACCCGCGTCGAAATTTACAACATAGACAAGGTTGGGAAAGTGGTGCTCAGTGGCCAGATGTCTGTACGGGGTTATCTTTCTGCCTATTGTTTGAGATTTTCGACCAGAAACTGGATCCAAACAAGAAAGTTCTCACCGAATGGTGCGAACGGGTCAAGCCGGCGAGTTCTCTAGGCATTTTCAGACCCTTCTTGGGTGGTTTTTTGCTTGTTTCCGACCTTCTGGGCAGCCGAAATCATCGGTCTGGCGTGCTGTTGGGGTCGTTCCGCTTTTGATTCGCGAGAATAGGGCAGGGCCATTCCTGGGATGGCTGGCGAGCTGCCGGTAGATGACCGGTGTCGAAATTTACAACATAGACAACATTTTTGCTCGGTTTAGGGCCTATTAGGACTGGGGAAGCGGGGCTCGGCGGTCAGATGTTCGTACGTGCTTATGTTTCTACCTGCTGTTCAAGATTTTAGATCAGAAACTGGATCCAAATAGGAAAATCATCGGCAAATGGTGCGAACGGGTCAAACCGGAGAGTTTTCTAGGCATTTTGGGACCCTTCTAGGGTGGTTTTTTGCCTCTTTCCGATCTTTGGGTAGCCAAAATCATCGGTCTGGCGTGTTGTTGGGGTCGTTCCGCTTTCGATTCACAAGAACAAGGCAGCACCATTCCCGAGGCGGCTGGTGAGCCGCCGGTAGATGACCCGCGTTGAAATTTACGATATAGACAACATTTTTGCTCGGTTTAGGGCCTATTAAGGCTGGGGAAACGGGGCTCGGCGGCTAGATGTCCGTACGGGTTTATCTTACTGCTTGCTGTTTGAGATTGTCGATTAGAAACTGGATCCAAACAGAAAAATCCTCGCCAAATGGTGGAAATGGGTTAAACTGGCGAGTTTTATAGGAATTTTGGGACCATTCTGGGGTTGTTTTTTGCTTGGTTTTGACCTCTGAGTAGCCAAAATCATCGGTCTGCTGTGTTGTTGGGAACGTTCTGCTTTAGATTCGTGAGAAAAGGGTGACACCATTCTCGGGGCGGCTGGCGAGACGCCAGTAGATAGCCTGCGTCGAAATTTACAACCTACCCAACATTTTTGCTCGGTTTAGGGCCTATCAGGGTTGGGGAAGCGGGGCTCGGCGGCCAGATGTCCATACCGACTTATCTTTCTGCCGGTTATCAAGATTTTCGAATAGAAACTGGATCCAAACCGGAAAAACATTGGCAAATGGTGCGAACGGGTCAAACCGGTGAGTCTTCTAGGTATTTTGGGACCATTCTTGGGTGGTTTGTTGCCTGTTTCCGACTTCTGGGGAGCCAAAATCATCGGTCTGGCGTCTTGTCGGGGTCGTTCTACTTACGATTTGCGAGAATAGGTCGACGCCATTCCTGCAGCAACTTGCAAGCCGCTAGTAGATGGCCTGCGTCGAAATTTACAACATACCCAACATTTTTGCTTGGTTTAGGGTCTATCAGGGTTGGGGAAGTGCGGCTTGGCGGCTAGATGTCAGTTTGGGGTTACCTTTGTGTTGGTTGTTCAAGATTTTCGGCCAAAAATTGGATCTAAATCGGCAAATCGCCGGCAAATGGCAAGAACGAGTCAAATCGGTGAGTTTTCAAGGCATTTTGGGAGAATCCTAGGGTGGTTTTTCATTGTTTCCGACTACTGGGCAGCCAAAATCATCGGTGTGGCGTAGTCTCGGGGTCGTTCAGCTTTTGATTCATAAGAATAGGGCGATGCACTTCTCGCGGCAGCTGGTGAGCCCCAAGTAGAAAGCCCCCGTCGAAATTTACAACATACCCAATATTTTTGCTCGGTGTATGGCCTATTAGGGTTGAAGAAGTGGGGCTCGACAGCCAGATGTCCGTCCGGACTTATCTTTGTGTCGGTTGTTCAAGATTTTTGACGGGAAACTAGATCCAAACCGGCAAATGGCAAGAACGTGTCAAATCGAGTAGTTTTCTAGGCGTTTATGGAGCATTCTAGATTGGTTCTTTGGCTGTTTCCGACTTCTGGGTAGCCAAAATCATCGATCTGGCATCCTGTCGGGGTCGTTCTGCTTTCAATTCGCAAGACTAGGGCGACGCCATTCCCGGGACAGCTGGCGAGCTGCCAGTTGATGTCCCGCATCGAAATTTACAACATACCCAACATTTTTGCTCGGTTTGGGGCCAATCAAGGTTGGGGAAGTGGGGCTCGGTGGTCAGATGTCCGACTGGGCTTATCTTTGTGTGGGTTGTTCAAGATTTTCAACAAGAAACTGGATCCAAACTGGCAAATCGCCGGCAAATGGCAGGAACGAGTCAAACCGGTGGGTTTAGGCGGCCAAAATCATCGGTCTGGCATTCTGTCGTGGTCGTTCTTCTTTCGATTTGCAAGAACAAGACAACGCCATTCTCATGGCAACTGGTGAACCGCCAGGAGATGGCCCACATCGAAATTTACAACATACCCCACATTTTTGCTCGGTTTAGGGCCTATCAGAACTGGGGAAGTGGAGCTCAATGACTAGATGTCTGTTCGGGCCGTTCTTTGTGTCAGTTGTTTAAGATTTTCGACCAAAAATTGGATCCAAACCGGCAAATCCCTGGCAAATGGCGTGAATAGGTCAAACAGGTGAGTTTTGTGGGCATTTGGAGAGCATTCTTGGGTGGTTTTTTGGATGTTTCAGACTTCTGGGTTGCCAAAATCATTAGTTTGGCATCCTGTCAGGGTCGTTCTACTTTCGATTCGCGAGAACAGGGCTATGCCATTCCCGTGGCAGCTAGCAAGCCGCTAGAAGATGGCCCGTGTCTAAATTTTAAAACATACCCCCAATTTTTTCTCGGTTTAGGGCCTGTCAAACTTGGGGATGTGGGGCTCAGTGGCCAGATGTCTGTTCGGGCCGATCTTTGTGTCGGATGTTGAAGATTTTTGACCAGAACTTGGATCGAAAACGGCAAATCCCCGGCAAATGGCGCGAATGAGTCAAGGCGCGAATAGGTCAAACAGGTGAGTTTTGTGGGCATTTGGAGAGCATTCTTGGATGTTTCAAACTTCTGGGCGGCCAAAATCATCGGTCTAGCGTACTGTCGGGGTCGTTCTACTTTCGATTCGCGAGAACAGGGCGACGCCATTCCCGTGGCAGGTAGCAAGCCGCTAGAAGATGGCCCGCGTCGAAATTTACAACATACCCCCAATTTTTCTCGGTTTAGGGCCTGTCAGGCCTGGGGATGTGGGGCTCAGTGGCCAGATGTCCGTTCGGGCTGATCTTTGTGTCGGATGTTGAAGATTTTCGACCAGAACTTGGATCCAAACTGGCAAATCCCCGGCAAATGGCGCGAATGAGTCAAACCGGCAAGTTTTCTAGGAGTTTTGGGAGTATTCTAGGGTGGTTTTTTGGATGTTTTAGACTTTTGGGCAGCCAAAATCATCGGTCTGGCATCATGTCGAGGTTCTACTTTTGATTCACGAGAACTGGGCGATGCCAATCCCGCGGTAGTTGGCGAACCGCCAGGAGATGGCCCACATCAAAATTTACAACATACCCCCCATTTTTGCTCGGTTTAGGGCCTGTCAGGCCTGGGGAAGTGGGGCTCAGTGGCTGGATGTCCGTTCGGGCCGATCTTTGTGTCGGTTGTTCAAGATTTTCGACCAGAAACTAGATCCAAATCGGCAAATCCTCGGTAAATGGCGCGAATGGGTCAAACCGGCGAGTTTTCTAGGCGTTTTTGGAGCATTCTATGGTGGTAACTCAATTAAATAATCTTATTGAGAGAAAAGTGCAGATGAGTAACTCCATTAAAATTGGTAGCTTGGTTAGTAGTTTGGTAACTTCAGTGGTACACTTGAGTTTTGCATGAAACAATCATTGCGCGGAACAAGCATTAGGTATCCCTTTCCACCTATACAAAGAATCAATCATGATCCCGATGTTCATCGCATTTTGCTTCGTCGTATGATATGCAATGTAACAACAAGACTCGCACACAAAAGCCTATAAGTCGGTGCGCGACGGAGAGGGGCTTTAACTTAGCTAGAATGTGGCATTATCATAGCTTGGAGAAGAGACATCTCTCTTGACTTTCGTAAATTTGACACCAGAGAGACTAGTGCATTATAGACTCATGACTTGGAGCACCCAATGGAATGTCAAGAGCGATTGGCTCTTGGCCATTTCTTTCAAATCCATCTATTTTGCCAGTTTTGACTCTACCAAAAATATTTCCTTCAATGGTGTGTTTCAGTTCTATCAAGACTCGGGTTTCGTGTTGAATTGAAATAGAGAACATCAAATACAAGTGCAAATATTATTCTCAACCTATATATTACAACTCTGACAACCAACACAAAGATGACTCGATGACCAACAACCTTTGGGAATGAACTATACCGGAATCTAATCAACGACGTGGCTTGAACACAACTGATTATATTACTTGTATTTCGGAACCCAAATTATGTTGGAATATAATCAACGACACAGCTTATTTAGGCATATCGTTGGAATTTAATCAATAGCAATACCCTTGGATAGGAAACATAATATCGGAATTTAATTGATGACGTTGATCTCTTGGTACAACATCGAAATCTAATCAATGATGCTAACCGGAAAAAGATACACGTCGAAATTTAATCAAATGATGGGAATCTTGATAACTATAGCTAAAATACGATAAAGTAAAGATTAAACTAAAGATAAAAGTAAATGTAATTATTGTGTTGTCCGGGGGGTTTTTTTTGAATGGCTTGTGGTATTTACAAGGTAGTTTGGTAACCTTCAATTGGCTGCTTTTCCTTGGGTAGTACCCTTAGCATTTCCCACGTTTTTCTTCTTCTCTTGACCACCTTATCCATATCTTTTGGTTGTTACCTAACGTGTCGACGACTCTCGCACGATTTGCTCATCAAGCAAGTAACTGCTTCCCTATTTTCGCATGTCCTTTCGTGCATCAATTGTTCCCGCTTGAATTTTAATGCCGATTTTGCTCAAATTTTGAACCTAATGTATTATTTGAAGAGACTGAAACATGGCAATTAACTACCTTGCCATTGACTCAAGTATTTCCATCTATAAATCCATCAACACCTAGCCCAAATATCTTAAAAAGTGCTAGCTATCCTTAGCTCTTATAAACAAAATGGGGCACATAACGGGGCACATTACTCTTATCACCGCCCTCATGACCAGCATGATCCCTCTAAATTTTGAGCAATTTTATGTTTTCCACGGCATTCCTCTGGAAAAATAATGCCGACTAGAAACAATTTTTGTGAAAAAATTTACCCAAATGACGAGATACAGACTTTCGGAAATTTGCCCTCTCAAAATCAATGCAAAAGGATGAAGAATTGGAAAATCGCTTTTGTGGCACGGTTCCTCCGATTTTTGAGTAATTTCATGTTTTGCATGGCATTTCTCTCAAAAAGTTGTGTCGAAAGAAACACATTTCACCAGAAAAAAGGTTGCCGGAATGATGAAATATTGACTTCAGAAGATTTGTATCCTCAAACTCAATGCAAAACACGAAATTGCTTGAGTGTGCAAATCTTCTAAATTCCAAATCTCATAATTTCGGAGATTTTTTTTTGCAAAATTTATTTCTATTCGGCATAACTTTTTGAGAGGAATGCTGTGAAAAATACGAAATTGCTTGAAAATCGGCGGATCCATGCCACAATAACGCCTTTCAATTCTTCGTCCCTTTGCATTGAGTTTGAGTGGCGAAATCATCCGGAGTCTGCATCTTATAATTGCAGCAACTTTTGTTGGCAAAATTTATTTCTAGTCAGCACAAATTTTAGAGAGGAACTCTATGGAAGACGTGAATTTACACAAAAATCGGAGGAACTTGGCAAAATCGTAGGGTTTAGGGATTAGGGTTTAGGGTTTAGGGTTTAGGGTTTAGGGTTTAGGGTTT